>JAODAL010007008.1:0-128869 GCA_025379985.1 Phyllomedusa bahiana
TTTTTTAAATGGGTGAGAGCGCGCCCGAATTTGGTAATCTATAGCTCTCATACGATCATATTGTATGCGCGGGGGAGATAAGTGACATGTCTATTACTTGTGGCGAATACGCGGCTCAAGTAATGAATGTCAATGGGGCCGGCGCAGACTATTTGTTTTTCCTTGTGTTTTTTTTCTACCTGTCATCCAAAAGCAATAATTTTCCTTATTTTTCCATTTACGGTCTCAATTCAAGGCTTATTTTTTTGTAGGACAAATTCTACCTTTTAACGGCGTCATATATTGGCTACCTAGTTTTCAGCCAATCTGGGCGATGCCACGTCCCCCAGATTTACACAATGTATTTCTCCTTTAGAAAAAAAAAAAACACATTTAAACGCAGTGGTAATCAAAAAGGATAAGTTTGCTGAATATGGATGGAAAACAGCCAGAGATTTTTTCATGCGTCACATAATGAAACACACAATGAATAAAGAATGGTGAGTAATGCAATTAGAGCCAATAGGACACTTTACATGCGTTTTTTTCAAGAATTTTGATGCTTAAAATGCTGCACCCATTATACACACCAAAAGGGGAATTAAAAAAAAAAAGAATTCAGACATGGACTGTATTTGTAATCCAAAACACATTTTCTCCGAATAAGGTACACTCTGGGTTCTGGCTTACAAATACTGCTGCAAATTATGTGTCGAAAATCACTGGGCAGATTTATCCATAGTGTCTAACAGTAAGGCTATGTTCACACGGCTTATTTTGGGACGAATTTCAGCCCGTATTTCGCGCCGTACTGCGTGAATTTCGGGTGAAATCCGTCCCAGTCATTACGGTAATCCCCAGTTTTCATAGAGTACTATGGTTTCCGTCTCCTCTCCCCGCTCGGCGAAATACGGCGAGCGGGGATAAAGTGACATGTCAATTGTTCACGGCGGGATACGCGCCGTGGATAATGAAGGTCTATGGGGCCGGCGAGCTGCCGGCCCCCCGCCCCTGCTGCACAGCACACGGCTTAATTGCGGGCGAAATACGTCCCCGCAATTACACCGTGGATAAGCAGTGTGAACATAGCCTAAGGGTCCATCCACACAGCATGGTTCTCTCGTCGGATTTTCAGAAAGTTTGCAGATTTTGAAACCGCCCAGAAACCGTCCCCATAGACTTTAAAAGAAAATCCGGATTCTTTTCAGTCGCCAGCATTCCGAAAAACCTTGAAAATGCACAATCTTCAGTCCGGTTTTTGGGCAGAAGATGTGCAATTCAATGGTTATAGGGGACAGAATCGTCCCCCAAAACCAAGCAAAAGACAAAGTACCAGCTGGATTCCAAAACAGAATCCGACCAGTATTTTGTACATGCTGTGTGGACGCACCCGAAGACAGTTTTTAGATAGACTAGACCACTGGTCTGCAAAGTGTGGCTCTCCAGCTGTTGAGAAACTACAACTCCCATCATGAATTTATAGAATCTAAATCAGAGGGCATGATGGGAGTTGAAGTTTCCCAACAGCTAGAGAGCTGCACTTTGCAGACCACTGGACTAGACATGTCTTCCAATGCGCCACATTTCTCATAAATCTGGCGCAGGTTAAAACTGTTGAGTCTAAGGGCTTGTTCACATGGAGTTTACACTATTGAAACACGCAGCTGCGTTCTCTCATCTGAATGCCGCTCCGTGTTCGGCGCAGCGAGCAGTGAGAATCTTACTGCTAATTGTGAGATCCATCTTGGGGACCGACAGAGCGGACCCCAAGATGGATCTCTAAAGCGCTTGTAACTCGGGAGTGTAAACTCCGTGTGAACAAGCCCTAAGGCTACCTCACACAGCATCGGATGAAACCCGCCTGATGGGTCGACTGTTTTTTTGTCTGATGCACGACCGTGGTCGGTTTTAGGTTTTTTTTCATTGGCCGTGCGAGAAACGGAAAGACACCCGGCACCGGCGGTTTTTACAACATGTTCCTAAAACTGCCAGCGCCAGAAACCAATCGGGAAAAAAAAAACGACCTGTGTAGACTACAATTCGTTTTTTCTCCTAAAGTTTATGGGCAAGCAAAACCATCGGATCTTCAGCGGTTTAAGAATCCTAGAACCGCCAAAAATACGATCGGTTTTGCTTGCTCTATAGACATAGCCTAACCTTGCACCATTTTTAAGTTGGCTTACTGTATACCACTAGCTGTGCAAAAATGTTGGCGCACAACGTTGCATTATAAGCCACACCCCTTTTACTGAGGCCCACCCATTTGTCAGACGAGGGGCAAAAGTGTCTAGAAACTAAAACACATCATAAATGTGGTGTAAAGCATTTACAAAATTATTTTTGGTGCAAACTGTGCCAGAATTCTGACACAACTGCCTTGATAAATGTCCCCCATTGTGTGAACGCATTCAGATAGGTAGCATATTCCTCAGCAGACTCGCAAAACAAAATCTGCATGCAAAAATCTGCACCAATTTGTGAGGATTTTGTTGTAAATTTACCACCATGGATTTTACTATGCAATAAATCCTCAACAAAATCTGCACTTATTGGCGTACATTTTTTCATGCAGCTTTCATTCAGAAGACCTACCGCAAACACTCCGTGTGAATCTCACCCGTGTTTCCATACACTAAAGAGTAACCCCCACCAATCACTACACTAATGGAGCTGGAGTAAGCTGCTAAGCACCATCCCCCTCTGGCTCCATACAGTGGTGGCCAAAAGTATTGGCACCCCTGCAATTCTGTCAGATAATACTCAGTTTCTTCCTGAAAATTAATGCAATCACAAATTCTTTGGTATTATTATCTTCATTTAATTTGTCTTCAATGGAAAACCACAAAAAATTGTCAAAGCCAAATTGGATATAATTCCACATCAAACATAAAAAAGGGGGTGGACAAAAGTATTGGCACGGTTTGAAAAATCATGTGATGCTTCTCTAATTTGTGTAATTAACAGCACCTGTAACTGACCTTTGGCACTAACAGGTGTGGCAATAACTAAATCACACTTGCAGCCAGTTGACATGGATTAAGTTGACTCAACCTTGTCCTGTGTCCTTGTGTGGACACATCGGCATGGAGAAAAGAAAGAAGACCAAAGAACTGTCTGAGGACTTGGAATCCAATTGTGAGAGCATGAGCAATCTCAAGGCTACAAGTCCATCTCCAAAGACCTGAATGTTCCTGTGTCTACCGTGCACAGTGTCATCAAGAAGTTTAAAGCCCATGGCACTGTGGCTAACCTCCCTAGATGTGGACGGAGCCCCTGGCCTGTGGCTAACCTCCCAAGAAGTAAAGCCATGGGCACTTGTAGCTGGGAACTAACCCTCTCCCTAGATGTAAAGCTCATGGCACTGTGGCTAACCTCCCTAGATGTAAAGCCCATGGCACTGTGGCTAACCTCCCTAGATGTAAAGCCCATGGCACTGTGGCTAACCTCCCCATGGCCCTGTGGCTAACCTCCCCATGGCCCTGTGGCTAAACCTCCCTAGATGTGGACGGAAATGATAAATTGACGAGAGATTTCAACGCAAGATTGTGCGGATGGTGGATAAGAAACCTCGACTAACATCCAAACAAGTTCAAGCTGCCCTGCAGTCCAGGGTACAACAGTGTCAACACCGTACTATCCGTCAGCGTCTGAATGAAAAGGGACTGTATGGTAGGATACCCAGGAAGACCCCACTTCTTACCCCGAGACAATAAAAAAGCCAGGCTGGAGTGTGCCCAAAATTACCTGAGAAAGCCAAAAACGTTTGGAAGAATGTTCTCTGGTACGATGAAAAAAAGAGCTTTTTGGGAAAAGGCATCAATATAGAGTTTACAGGGAAAAAAAAAAGAGGCATTCAAAGAAAATAACATGGTTCCACAGTCAAACATGGCAGAGGTTCCCTGATGTTTTGGGGTTGCTTTGTTGCCTCTGGCACTGGACGCTTGACCTGTGCATTGCATTATGAAGTCTGAAGACTACCAACAAAATTTTGCAGCATAATGTAGGCCCAGTGTGAGAAAGCTGGGTCTCCCTCAGAGGTCATGGGTCTTCCAGCAGGACAATGACCCAAAACACACTTCAAAAAGCACTAGAAAATGGTTTGAGAGAAAGCACTGGAGACTTGTAAAGTGGTCAGCAATGAGTCCAGACCTGAATCCCATAGAACACCTCTGGAGAAATCTCAAAATGGCAGTTTGAGAAGAGGCACCCTTCAAATCTCAGGACCTGGGAGCAGTTGCCAAAGAAGAATGGTCTAAAATTCCAGCAGAGCATTGTAAGAAACTCATTGATAGTTACCGGAAGCGGTTGTTCGCAGTTATTTTGGCTAAAGGTTGTGCTACCAAGTATTAGGCTGAGGGTGCCAATACTTTTGTCTGGCCCATTTTTGAAGTTTTGGGTGAAATGATCAATGATTTGATTTTTGTCTCATTCTGTTTTGTGTTTTTTCATTGCAAGCAAAATAAATGAATATATTAATACCAAAGAATTTGTGATTGCAATCATTTTCAGGAAGAAACCGAGTATTATCTGACAGAATTGCAGGGGTGCCAATACTTTTGGCCACCACTGTAGCTAAGAATGAGCAACAGATAACACATAAAACGCCACGATTCTGCAGGAAACCCCATGTATTGTATTACATGTAAAAATGGCAACTTTTTTTTTTTTTTTTACATTCAACTTGCAGTGATGTATTCTATATCTCTATGGTCTAAAATAAACTGCAAAGTTTAAAGGAGTGTCATACATAACCATTCAATAACTTCTGAACAGCACAATGGAGGAAAAAAAGGCCATTAGAAGGCCTAATACACTGCAGAAAACTAGTATTCCTGGTTATTTCTCCCCATTTGCCCTTAATCTGTATTTACTGCGGATTTCTTACCTGTATGAATACTTGGCTCTCTCATCAGCAGGTCAAACTACTCTGCTGAGTAACTGCATGAACATCACAAAGGTGTTTTGTATCTCCTGAAAAGCTGTGGGTGTCATCTGTACAACAGGAATACAATGACTGTGTGCTGCACACATTACAGAGTACAACTATGTTAATCGCATACACAACTACACTGAAAGGAAAGAAAAAAAACTGTAAAGTGCGGCACCCTTCATGTGACATTGGATGCGCGGTAACTACCCCGACTACAGCACACACAGTATATGATGCAGAGAGATCCTTTTTTCCCCACATGTTCTTGTGACTACAACCTTGCGTCCTGTAATTCCTGAATTACACGGTCAGCCATCTATTTCAATAGGCACAATGTAATCCTACCCTTTTTTGGTGAGAAAAGCTGATCCCCCGGGCAAAGACGCCAGACTTGTTGGTTTTAATGTTTCATGTCTAATGTGCACTAGAGGTTGCAGCAGGCCCTGAGCTGCCCAATGGCACAGAGCATGAAGAAGACACAGCTCAGACAGTGTTTGCCTTCCCTCTACCTGCTGGTGGCAACACTATGTTTCTGCTAATTGGCACCTTGACGAGGTTTGCGCGCTTGTGAAATATAGTGGCCACTCTATCAACTAATACCTCATATTTGATATTTTTCCAGTATGTTATTTTTTTGTCCAAAAGTACTGGGGAGCAGAGGGTGTCTGTATTTTGTGTTGGTCACCTAAAAAGTGCTGGGCAGTCTGTCCAATCAAATAGAAGAGGTGTCATAGGCTGTCAGCCAGCATGGTGCACCACACATATCTGCATAAATGGTACCATTTGTATCGCCTTATCTACATGCAATTATAATACCAGCAATCACCCCCCTCATACAAAGAAGGCGTGTGAGTGGTTGTCTTATTCGTATTTTTGCATTTGTGCAATCTCCCCATGTATTATACTTTTCTGGCTTTTCTGCATGCTGGTGTGAACAGGTATCAATTCAATGTGCAGTTTTTTATCATCTAATTGTCCTCTAGTGGATGGATGTGTGAGCTTCTGCTCATCAGTTACCTGCACCTGTTTTATCTTTCCCAAGTAGCAGAGGGGCTTGTGTTGCCTCCTACTGGGTTCAGTCTATAGTCCAGCCATTCAGCTGTAAGTAAGTCCTTTTTGTGTTTTTAATTGGTATAGCACCAGCGCTTGCTGACACGACACCCCCAATTTTCACCTTTAAACCCCAAGCTAAACAGTAACAGCAAAAAAGCCAAGCAAAGCCCACATATATTAGGCTCAATTTAAACAGCGTTATTTAGTACTTTGGAGGGATCGTGTGGGGGGAATAAAGGTTCCCCGGTGGATACTGCAACAGATCCATGGTCAGTACAAAGAACATATTGGCACAACCATAGTCCTATCAGGACTATGTTTGCTTTATTAGGCAAATGTACAATTTACCAGTATACCGCAGGGAAATGGCACAAACATAGCCCAAACAGGATTAGGTTTTTCGCCAGGGGTTTCTATGAGTCAAATGTAGCTCTGTCAGGGTATCTTTTTTTCACCGGATCCCCACAGATACCTCAGACGTAGTGAATAATGCCATTTGAACTAAGCCACACAATGACGACTACGTTTTGTGTTCACTGTAGCCACATTATGGGCGCACACAAAAATCAGAGAGGCACAGTGTAGCCAGACATCTATAACAAGGACCTGCAGGGACTCCGCATGCACGTAGTCTTAGGCTATGTTCACACGGCAATTACGCTGTGTGGACGGAGGCAGGGGGCCGGCACCTCGCCGGCCCATAGACTGTCATTACCAGCGGTGCGTGTACGCTGCTGGTAATTCAACTGTCACTTCTCTCCCCGCTCGGCGTATGGTGCGAGCAGGGAGAGGAGACGTAATCCAGAGTTCTGTAAGAGAACTGTGGATTACCGTAATGACTGGGACGTATTCCAGCCATAATTCGCAGTACGGAGCGAAATTACGGACTGAAATACGTCCCATTTTAAGCCGTGTGAACATAGCCTTAGGCGCAAATTACGGCTGGAATACGTCCCAGTCATTACGGTGATCCACGGTTCTCATAGAGAACTATGGATTACGTCTCCTCTCCCTGCTCGGCGAATACGCCGCGGGGTGAGATAAGTGAAATGTCATTTTCTAGCGGCGTATACGCGCCGCTAGTAATGATAGTCTATGGGCCGGCGAGGTGCCGGCCCCCCGCTCCCGCCCACACGGCGTCAGTACGCCCCGCAAATAAGCCGTGTGATCATAGCCTTATGGGTAAACATAGCGTATGATACATCTGAGGGCCAATAGTAGAAGAGGCCTAATGTACTTCATCACCAATGCTGTAAGCGGATCAAAGCACATGGATTTCACAACTTAAAGGTATGTTCCCACACGTAGGATTTAAAGGGGCTGTCCAATATTTTCACGCACTCCTGTACAGGCCAGGAGCGATGTAAAATAAACATACAATCACTGAGACCAGCAATATGCTATATGGTCAAGTAAGTGACATATGTGATGTCATTGCTGGGGAGCCATTTAGTGACACTGCTGCTCCCACGGTGCTGGAATGGTGATAACTGGTATCCTTCTTATTTTACAGCACTACCGGCCTTGTAAATGAGTTTCCGACATTTCCACAAACCCCTGTAATCTGATATTTCCTAGAGCAGAAATTCCAGGCCAGATTTCTGCTGCAGATGTGCAGTCTGCGGATTCGCACACCTCCATTGTTTTTCAAAGGGGTTAATACTCAATTTACGATGCAGACTATTTTTCCCCTGGCAAAAATCCTTAGTGTGAAACCGGGGTTGTAGAAACCCCATTCACATTCATGGAATAAAGATGGTCGTATCGGAGATTATTTTCTGCATGGAATCCATGCCAAAATCTGTGACAAATCTGACGCATGTAATGACCCAAAGGGTAAGTTCACACAGGGATATTTTGCAACTGTATTTGCAAGCCAAAACCAGGAATGAGTGCAAAAGACACAATAGGTGCATCTCTTTCCAGTACACCTTTTCTTGGTTTGGCTTACAGATACTGATCTAATATACGGCCATGTGAACGTACCCCAGGAGGGGGAATAGTAACCACAGTTCACTACAAGGGAATCCTTGAAAAGATGGAGGATATGGTATAAAACCGAGCATTACAAAGAGAAGGTTCGCTATGCTGACACAGGATTCTGGTGCAGCCTTCTGACTCACTTGGCAAGAATGTATGATACAGAATGAGCAATGACAAAGAGGTGAAGGCCTAGGTTTCAGGATTTACACTAAAAACACAGACTTGCTTCCACGTACCTTTCAAGGATGCATTCCTATGGCAAGTTGGTGTGGTCAGTGATTGGTTAAAAATTTCTGGTAATTCTTCTAATTCTTAAGTTCTCGTATCAGTAGTGTGACCCTGTAGACCAGAAAAAAGAAAACCCGACTTTTACAGTGTGTACAGACAAATTCAGGGGGGTACAAACCAAACAGATGTCTATGCAGTGAGTGCAAAGAAAGGGCCCAGCAGCTGAGAAGGCCTTCCTTCCGTCCGTCCCAAATTACGAAAGAGGCTAAACAGTGACCCCAGCCTGAAACAATTTTGCCATACAGACAGTGAAATGGCGGCGCTGCGACAAAATCAAGGTATGTTCACACATGGCAGATACACTGCAGATTTTCCATAGCATGAAAAAAAAAAAAAAAAACATTGTTACAGTAGCACCAAAGTGGATGAAATGCGGAAATTGTCCAGTGTTTGGGATTTGGAATCTGCAGCATGTTCATTTATGCTGTGGACACTTCACTGAATTCAAGTATTCCCCATAAGAAAGTAAAAATCCACAATGAAATGTAAGGCCATGTTCACACGGCTTATTTTGGGACGGATTTCGACCCGTATTTCGTGCCGTACTGCGAGAATTATGGCTGGAATACGTCTCAGTCATTATGGTAATCCACAGTTCTCATAGAGAACTATGCATTACGTCTCCTCTCCCCGCATTTCGCGAGTGGGGAGAGAGCAACATGTCAATTATCCCGGCGGGATATGCGCCGTGGATAATGAATGTCTATGGTGCCGGCAATCCCCCCCCCCCCCCCGGCTCTGCTGCACAGCACACGCCGTAATTGCAGGCGAAATCCGTCCCGCAATTACGGCGTGAATAAGCCGTGTGAACATAGCCTTAGAGGAACATTGTGGATCTGCAGCCAGATCTCACGCTGTGGATTTCCGGAACAGTGGAGCAATCAATGTGGCACATGTAACTCCAGTTTAAATTGGATTAGGAGGTGCAATTGTTTTGTGCTTGGCCCTGCCTGAGGAAAGCAAATCTATGTTGGCTTTGAAGTGCTGCAGATTTGCGCTATAATTTATAGCAATTATGGTAAAGTTCTGGTAAATCTGACAGGATGCTGGAGGACTTCCCACTTCCCTCACCATTTCTCAAAAGTGATGAGACAAGTGCAAAATAGCAAGAAGTCACTCATTTCAGTGCAGCTTTCACAAGCCAAAACCAACAACTTTACCAATTAAGTCCCTAGAGAGATGTCTTTATGTTTCAAATACAGGGGTGCTCCCTCAAAGCCACTTCTGTGTTAAGCACACTCACTCAGCTGTATTTGGAACTCCCATAGAAATAAATGGGAAGGACAGCCATGAGTGCCGCCCTCCTCACTCTGTCACATGGTGGGCCGATCGCTAGCTATGGGCCAACCTTAAAGGGGTTGTCTCGCTACAAAGAATAGCTTTCAAATTGTAGGGAACACAAAATAAAGACATTTTCCAAATATATTGCTTTGTTCCTCTGTTTTCCCTAAGGAGTACAAGTGGAATTTATGACCTCCCTGGCTATTTCAGTTCCCTCAGTAACCAACCTGTAAACAATTCTCCCCCTGCTGTTTGTTCAATGAGATAACAGTGAGTGAAGTCATCACAAAGGTCATGGCAGTGTCCTGTGCTGCTCAGCAGTAAAAAGCTTGATTTATGTAAAATAAACAGCACTGTAATTAGGGCTTTTGTTTTGGGGATCAAATAAGAAGTCCTGTTAGTAGTTTGAGAAGCTAATCTGATCTAATCAGCATCTGAAAGCACAGCAGGGCACGGAGCTGTACAAGCATGGAGCTGTATGCAAATGAGTCAGTCTGAACCAGGAAGTGACAGAGTATTTCATTCATGCATTCTCTGAAACTCTGAAGGGAGACAACTCCTTTAATGTGAAAGTGGCTTCGTAAGAACACACCTTTAACATAACCCACGGCAGCAAATCCATATGATTTAGGGCCGATTTGCACATGTGCTTTGCCTACAGGAACAGCTGCAGAAAACATGCAGCATTTATGCCCCATGGGAATATGCCCTAATGAAGAGCCAAAGTCTTATTGGATGATTCTTGAAAAAAGTTGTAGTCCTGTGTGTACAATGGCAACAACAACGATTAGGAGTCAAAAAAGTGGACGTGTACATATCCTGTATATGCGAGGGCGGCATCATGTTCCCTGGTGGGCATGACACAGAGGACACTTTTCCTATTCTCCGAGAGGATCATTTTAGACAAGGTCATAGGCAATGCACTGGGCTATTACTATATTGTAGTACACACGTGATATTGTTTTAGAAAGAGACTAAGGACACGTTTAGCTACATTGTCTACATTGTACTATTTTATTAAATCACATGAAACAAAGTTATCAGCAATTTGTAGGAAAGACGAGGGAGAAACGATGGAGGAAACTTTTACCTTTACTTGTCCCATAAAGGAATGTCCGCTGCACAGGTTGACATGCAGAGAATGAAGAAGATGGGGCTTGTGGCCATCCTCCCCACTCACTTCTATGGGAGTTACAAATATAGCAAAGCACACTCAAGTCATAACTCACTTATAAGTGAGTGGGGAGGACAGCCACATATTCCTTCATGGGACAACTAATTCTAAAGGGTTGTCAGCCTCCTACAAAAACCACACCAGTAGATCCGGGGCCCCAGCAAAGAAGAAAAGAAAAAATTATATATATACACACTCCATTTAGGGTGCTTTCACACGGTGCGTTTTGGGTGCGTTTTTTGGATGCGCTTTTTGTGCAGGAAGGCACAGCAATTAATGATATACATCGTTGCACAAAAAAGGCATCCAAAAAAACGCATCAAAAACCCACTGTGTGAAAGCACCCTTAGGCCGTGTTCACACGGCTTATTCCCGACGGATTTGTGCGCCGTATTGAGCGCACAAATCCGGCGTGAATAAGGGGCGGGACGGGGGCAGGGCCGGAGCGCGGCGGGGGCGCCGCTCCTGGCCCCATAGACAATGCATTGTTTACGGCGCGTCCGCGCCGTAAATAGTGTGCATGTCACTTTCTCCCCCCATGGCGGATTCGCCGAGCGGGGAGGAGCGACGGATTCCACTGTTCTCAATGAGAGCAGTGGATTACCGTAATTGCTGCCGCGGATTGGCGCCGTACTGAAGCGCAAATCCGGCGCGCAGTACGGCGCCACTACGCGGCAGAATAAGCCGTGTGAACGAGGCCTTACTCCGCTCCCTGGTTCCAGCTCTGCATCCTCCCGGCCGCTGATTGGCTGCAGCTCTACTTCCATCACCAATCAGAGCTGTTCACTTCCGAATGGAGAGGACTACTGTAGCTGATCAGTGATTGAGAGAAGGTAAACAGAAGACCGAAGAGAAGCAGCGTTTGAACCGGGGGAAGGTGAGTTTATTGAATTTTTTTTCATTTATGGGGCCCCAGAAACTTTTTTTTTCGTTAACAAAGTGGACAACCCCTTGGAAAACTGCTGCAGTTTTTGCCAAACCCCTCCCCCCACAACAATTTTTTTTTTGGGGGCTAAACGGAAGTGTGAAGCTAACCCAAGTCTGTGTTATACAATAATTTTTTCAAGCATATATTGATATGGAACACAGACATTTTTCACAATGCTTTACGCAGCTGAGTGCATGTGGGAAAAAACACATGTAAAGTGCTTCACTGACTTCAATGCTGATATGCCAGACACATCAGGCAAATGGTGTGCTTTTTTATGCGTCATGCGATATGTTACGCGACACGGTAAAAAACAGAAGTAGAGGGCAATTCTCTATGGAACAGAGGCATGAAAGTTGCTGCACCAGATTTTTGGCCTCACTTAATGTCGTGCGTCATATCCGACATATTCCTAACGCATTTGCGCCAAAAAGAAGGCGTTGGTCCGACACTTGTCTGCGCCACTCTCCAGGGAGGGGTGTCTATGCCAATTCATATAAGATAACCCATTTATGTAGCTATCATGCCAAAAATTGTCGCAGTTCATGTGTCCTTATTCCTGTCATTTCCAATGTGGTGAGGCTTCGGCTAGGTCTACATAGCCATGGTAAAATGGCGTCCTAAACCCAACGGTATTTTAACATCACCATATCTCGGTTTTTGGCGTGGGTTGCACTAAAAACCATGGTTAGTTTTCAGATTTCCTGCCAGCCCAGTACACCGACTGTACGGGAATCTGCCAGAAGATAGAGCAGGTTTTAAAATTCACCAGAATTCGGCGGGTTTCAAAACCAACTAGAAAAAATCTGTGTCATGTAAACTGCAGCACAGATTTTATATCGTCTATGGGGCACTGGTTAGAGTTAAATTTTAGGCACCTTCTAAATACCGAATCTGCAGAAAATCCAACCAAAAACCAGTTATGTGTAGACATAGCCCTTTGCAAAATTTTTCCCAAAAAACGGGGGGGGGGGGGGGGGGGGGGGGGGGGGGGGGGGGGGGGGGGGGGTTGGGGGGGGGGGGGAAAAGGGGGGGGTTTTTTGGGGGGGGGGGGGGGGGGGTTTGGGGGGGGGGGGGGGGGGGGTGGGGGGGGGTGGGGGGGGGGGGGGGGGGGGGGGGGGGGGGGGGGGTTTTTTGAGTGGGGGGGGGGGGGGGGTGTTAGGGGGGGGGGGGGGGGGGGGGGGGTTTGGGGGGGGGGGGGGTGGGGGGGGGGGGGGGGGGGGGGGGGGCGGACGGGCTGTAACCAAATTTTTTTTATGAGAATGTGGTTACCGTAAAAACTGGGGCGGGTTCTGCCTGAATTGGCAGTACAATGCGAATAGGGCTGAAATCCCTTCCAAAAAAAAGCCGTGTGAACTACCTTTTGCCATTTATAGTGCTGTGAGACCTTTGAAACAAAGGGGAGACTCAAATTTGGAGCAGCACTACCAAGAACTTTTTCCCCTTGAAAATTACCAATGGCCTTTTTGTGTTTTTAGAGCACAAAACGTGCTGGAGAGATGAAGACTGGATGGGGCTAGTCAGCGTCCTTCGTGTCAAGTAAGATGACAAAATACCTATACAGCAGGGCTGCCCCTCACATCGCTGCCATGTTTTACACAGGATTTTTTTCTGAAAGGAAAAAAACACGATGTGTGAATCTAGCCTAACCAAAACAGGGGAATTTCCCTTTTGGTTTTCCCCTTAGTCTTCTGGTCTTGTGAAATTCCTCAACACGTTATAGTTCTGTGACAGAAATAAATGATAAAATTTTCTAGATCATTGCATGCTAGATTATAGGGATCCCTATGTGCATACATCAATATACACTAAGGCTTTGACCCAAAACCCACTGCAGGCCCCCATCCTCCCTAGGAGTCTGACAGCCGGGTGCCTCGTTTTTGCAATAGCGCTTCCACAACGAAGAAGAATTCCCCAAGTCATTTTTTGGAGATGAATGTCTGTTCTGCTGGGAAAACATTTGCCTCATTTTGGGAAAACAAATTACAAGGAAGAAAAGGTCCTGCAGAGTAAATTCACAATCCCGTTCCAGATGAAAAAGATTTTTTGTAGAAACAATGGGCCTTATGTATGGAAACTGTCTAGCAGTCAGACTGTCCTTGTTGCTATGGGCAACAAAGACAGTGCGACTGCTCTAAAGTTGTCATACATAAGGCCCATTGTCCCTGCATCAGTTATACGATCACTCGCCACAGTCAGCAGATGCTATACGCTGATGTCCTGTTCACACACTGCAGTACAGGTTGTTGTGGGCTTGCTGCATTTTTCATGTCCCATCCCTGACATGTGTGCGACTTTATTCTCACTAACTTGAACAGGGTGGGGAGGGGGGAAAGGGAACATTGCTTAGAGCCACCTATTAGGCTATGTTCACACGGTGTATTTGCAGGGCGTAATTACGCCCCGCAATTACGCCGTGTGACCGGGGGCGGGAGCGGGGGACTGACCCAGGGGGCGGCACCCTTCGCGGCCCATGGACTTGACTGGCTAGCGGCGCGTATTTGCGGCTAGAAATTCACATGTCAATTATCTCCCTGCCCGGGCGGGGAGAGGAGATGTAATCCATAGTTCTATATGAGAACTGTGAATTACCGTAATGAATGGGCCGTTTTCGGCCCGTAATTGGCGCACTTCGGCACATAATTACGGACCGAAATGCGGCCCATTTTAAGCCGTGTGAACATGCCTTTAAGCTGCCTATAAGGGAAAGTGGCATCTTCCTCCACTTTCCAGTAGCCTTAGTCACCCTTTCCCTACCTGTAGGCTCACTGGGGTATGTTCACAAGACGAAGATTCACAGAGAACCCGACATCATAAGCAGCAGGACACCTGCTTCACATCAATTTCCACAGAAAATTTTCAGTGCAGGTGATGTGCAAAAAAAAAAAAAAAGTGACATGTCTATGCCAAAAATACCTACTGACGTCAATGGGAAGCTGAAAATTTGCGTCAAAGGGAGGGGATGTAACCGAAGTACTAGAGGGAACTGAACACAGGAAGGAGGGGGACGCATCTGCAGTAATAGAGGGAATTACAGACAGGGAGGAGGGGGACGTATCTGCAGTAATAGAGGGAATTAAAGACAGGGAGGAGGGGGACGCATCTGCAGTGATTGAGGGTATTATAGATGGGAGGGAGACGCATCTGCAGTAACAGAGGGTATTATAGATGGGGAGGAGGGGGACGCATCTGCAGTGATTGAGGGTATTATAGATGGGGAGGAGGGGGACGCATCTGCAGTGATTGAGGGTATTATAGACGGGGAGGAGGGGTTTGCATCTGCAGGGATTGAGGGTATTATAGACGGGGAGGAGGGGTTTGCATCTGCAGGGATTGAGGGTATTATAGACGGGGAGGAGGGGGACGCATCTGCAGTGATTGAGGGTCTCATAGACGGGGCGGAGGGGGACGCATCTGCAGTGATTGAGGGTATTATAGATGGGGAGGAGGGGGATGCATCTGCAGTGATTGAGGGTATTATAGATGGGGAGGAGGGGGACGCATCTGCAGTGATTGAGGGTATTATAGAGGTGGAGGAGGGGGACGCATCTGCAGTGATTGAGGGTATTATAGATGGGGAGGAGGGGGATGCATCTGCAGTGATTGAGGGTATTATAGATGGGGAGGAGGGGGACGCATATGCAGTTCTTGGGGGTATAAAAGATGGGGAGGCGGGAGACGCATATGCAGTAACAGAGGGTATTATAGATGGGGAGGTGGGAGACGCATCTGCAGTAATAGAGGGAATTCCTGACCGGGCGGAGGGGTTTGCATCTGCAGTTATTGAGGGTATTATAGATGGGGCGGAGGGGGATGCATCTGCAGTGATTGAGGGTATTATAGATGGGGAGGAGGGGTTTGCATCTGCAGTAACAGAGGGTATTATAGATGGGGAGGAGGGAGACGCATCTGCAGTAATAGAGGGAATTACAGACAGGGAGGAGGGGTTTGCATCTGCAGTGATTGAGGGTAGTATAGATGGGGGGGGAGGGGGACGCATCTGCAGGGATTGAGGGTATTATAGACGGGGAGGAGGGGGATGCATCTGCAGTGATTGAGGGTATTATAGATGGGGAGGAGGGGTTTGCATCTGCAGTGATTGAGGGTATTATAGACGGGGAGGAGGGGGATGCATCTGCAGTAATTGAGGATATTATAGATGGGAGGGGGATGCATCTGCAGTAACAGAGGGTATTACAGATGGGGAGGAGGGGGACGCATCTGCAGTAACAGAGGGTATTAATAGATGGGGAAGAGAGGCACCCAGCTGCTGGGGTTGAGGGTATTATAGATCGGGCGGCAACGGCAGCCGGGGCGGAGGGGGGGATACATCTGCAGTTTCTCCCAATATGAGGGTGCATACTGCAAGAAGGAAGATGGAGCAGCATTCAGGTAACATGTAAATAGCTTGAGGATTACTACATCCATAGATGGCACTAGTGAGCTCTTCAACTCTTCCCCATAAGCCCTTTCTTCATTCAAAAATGCCAGTGAGGTGCGAAAAGTGAAAAACTCCTCACATCACCATCTTGGTGGCTCTCCCCAAGGAGAGATATTTCCCCGTTCTAGCTTAGACTGTTAAGCGAACACTTATCATATCAGGAAGATCTTGCCCATAAGCATGGAAAGAAAGCCTGTACATTTGTTTGTTTGTTTGTGTTTTTAATAAACTTTATTTTCTTTCTTAGGCTATGTCTACACAGAACTCGTGTATAGTCAGATTCCTTAACATACCCCTTATCCACTATGCTCACTATTGCTATCTACTTTGTAGCCATCTGTCTCCTTTCCTACAACCCAGTGTCGCCCCCTGAAAATGCTATCCACATCAGCGCCTCTCTCCTCCCCTCACCTATGTATACATCCCACGCACTGTTTTCCGTTTTTAACTACCCCAAACCACCAGGCTCCATAGTGTTGCACAAACGGCGCTCATACACAACACTAAACCATCTGCGGTCACTTTTCTTTCTCCTGCTTCTTGCTGCAGGGGACATCTCTCCGAACCCCGGACCACCCTCCTTTACTGCTCATCCCACCTCCTCCTTCTATAGAAACCCTGCTAACCTGCTCGCTATTTGTTGTATGTCTTTTCCTGCCACTTTTACATGTGCTCTGTGGAATGCCCGATCTGTTGCTAACAAACTCACTGCTGTTCATGACCCGTTCCTCTCTAACTCCCTTAATCTCCTAACTCTCACTGAAACATGGCTCCAGCCATCCGACACCACTTCCCTTGCCGCTCTCACCTATGGCGGCCTACACTTCACCCACACCCCCAGACCTGAGAACAGGCCGGGTGGAGGAGTTGGCATACTCCTTTCTCCACACTGCACTTACCAGGTCATTCCTTCTGCACCCTCCCTCACTTTCCCCTCCTTTGAGGTCCACACCCTCAGACTCTTTCGGCCATTTTCCCTCAAAATCGCGGTTGTGTACAGACCCCCTGGCTCACCCCGCCAGTTTCTGGATCATTTTGCAGCCTGGCTCCCTCACCTCCTCGCCACTGAAATGCCCACTCTCATCATAGGTGATTAAAACATCCCCATTGACAACCCTATGTCTCCTTCTGCCTCTCGGTTTCTTACGCTAACATCATCCTTTGGCCTCTTGCAATTTACAGATTCTTCCACCCACAAGGATGGACACGCTCTGGATTTGGTTTCCTGCAGTCACTCATCAATTAATAACCTTACTAATTCTCCGTATGCTCTCTCTGATCACAACCTTATCTCCTTCACTATCACCATTTCTCAGCCTTCTCTGGACACACCTGCCCATCACCCATCCAGAAACATTCGCTACATGAACACTCAGGAACTCACAGACACCAAACAGTCCTCACTGCCCCCAATCTCCTCCGATTCCTGTCCTGGCTGTCAAGCCATACAATGAAACTCTCTCAACCACCCTGGACATATTGGCACCACTCAGACATCGCACCACCAGAGTCAGACGCCCGCAGCCATGGCACACACCTCAGACTCGCTTTCTGCAGCGCTGTTCAAGGTCTGCAGAGAGACTGTGGAGAAAGTCAAAGCTACCTCCTGACTTTCTCCACTATAAATTCATGCTCAGGACTTACAACACGGCCCTTCACTGCTCCAAAAAAAAATACTTCACCTCCCTCATCTCCACATTACACAACAACCCAAAACGCCTGTGACACTTTCCACTCCCTCCTCAGGCCAAAGCTCAGGCCCCGGTCACTGACCTCTGTGCTGAAGACCTGGCCACTCACTTCAAAGACAAAATAGACAGTATCCGGCAAAACGTTGCATCTCAATCCTCAAGTAATACCCATCCTGTCCCCTCCGGCACGTCCTCTAGTCTGCTCTCAGCCCTTGACCCGACGACAGAAGAAGAAGTGTCCAGGCTTCTCCTGTCAGCTCGCCCCACCACCTGCTCGAGTGACCCCATTCCCTCCCACCTTGTCCAGTCTATTTCTCCAGCATATCATCTCTCACCTTACTGCAATCTTCAACCTCTCTCTCTCTACTGGGATCTTTCCATCTTCCTTTAAACAGGCTACTATCACCCCTTTACTAAAAAAGCCCTCTCTGGACCCATCGTGCGCTGCCAACTACCGACCAATCTCTAATCTGCCCTTCACCTCTAAACTCCTGGAACGATTGGTCTACTCTCGCCTGATCCGCTATCTCTATAATAATCTTCTCGATCCTCTACAATCCGGTTTCCGCACCCTACACTCCACAGAAACGGTTTTAGTTAAAGTCTCTAATGATCTCCTCACTGCTAAATCACAGGGAAACTACTTGTTGCTGCTTCTTCTGGATCTCTCTGCAGCATTTGACACTGTGGATCACCACCTTCTCCTCAGTATGCTCAGTGCCATTGGCATCCAGGACACCGCTCTCTCTTGGTTCTCTTCCTACCTGAAGGAACAAACTACCAACAGAATAAATGCCTAAGGGTGTAGATACATTTAAAATATAACTTTTAATAATATTCTAATAAAATATGATGAGTAACTAAGCAAAAGCGGAGAGTTCGCCCCAAAAAGGGCGGCCCCGCACCGGAACACCCTACCTATATACTACAAATACTGATACTATATCCTAAATCCTAAAGTATATACAGGGACAGACAGACACAAAACAAGGACATTACTAAACAAAAGGGTGGCCAATGAGACAAAGTTACAATAACAATACATACAACAACAAATACTAACCCTACTGACAATACAGACAAAAAGTCCAACGTGTTTCTCCCACTAATAATGTGGGTTCATCAGGGAACACAGTAGTATGTCAGCCAATGATATATCAGATAATGTATCTATCAATAATATATGTATATATAAAAAGGC
This sequence comes from Phyllomedusa bahiana, assembly GCA_025379985.1. Lineage (NCBI taxonomy): Eukaryota > Metazoa > Chordata > Amphibia > Anura > Hylidae > Phyllomedusa > Phyllomedusa bahiana. Next base: position 18,950 of record JAODAL010007008.1, read on the forward strand.
TTACGTCCCTTTAGGATGATGCTGCAGATAAAGACAGGTGCCAAGATCCTGTAATACTGGAAAAGGTGTTACGTAGGATAGTGGCTACAGATGACAGCAGGTAGCTGTATTGGACTTTTTGTCTGTATTGTCAGTAGGGTTGGTATTTGTTGTTGTATGTATTGTTATTGTAACTTTGTCTCATTGGCCACCCTTTTGTTTAGTAATGTCCTTGTTTTGTGTCTGTCTGTCCCTGTATATACTTTAGGATTTAGGATATAGTATCAGTATTTGTAGTATATAGGTATGGTGTTCCGGTGCGGGGCCGCCCTTTTTGGGGCGAACTCTCCGCTTTTGCTTAGTTACTCATCATATTTTATTAGAATATTATTAAAAGTTATATTTTAAATGTATCTACACCCTTAGGCATTTATTCTGCTGGTAGTTTGTTTCTTTCGATTAATACTGAATGCCGGGTATTTCTATTGAGGGATTTCTCGTGCCCTATATCTCTTTAGGAGTTTGTGGTTTGGTATTCTCTTCCTACCTCTCTGATCGCTCCTTCAGTGTCTCAATTTCCGGGTCTACCTCCTCTCCTCTCCCTCTTGCTGTTGGGGTTCCTCAGGGATCGGTTCTAGGTCCTTTCCATTGGATAAACCATCAGCAGATTTGGCTTCCAGTACCATCTCTATGCTGATGACACTCAACTATACACCTCCTCCCGAAAACATCACTCCTGCCCTGCTAAAAAACACCAGTGATGTCTGTCCGCTGTCTCTGACATCAATGTCCTCTTCTTCTGCACTAAAACCTCACAAAAAACCGGAACTTTTTGGTCTTTCCACCATTTCTAACCAACCCTTTAACCCTGCTATTTCTGTCTCAGTGTGTGGCCCCCACCATAACTCCCTAGGCAGCGGCCCGGTGTCTTGGGGTTATACTAGATTCTTATCTGTCTTCACCCCTATATCCATCCCTTTGCCCGCTCCTGTCATCTGCACCTCAAGAACATCTCCAAAATCCGTACTTTTCTCACTGTTGAAACAGCTCAAACCCTCATTGTTGCTCTTATTCTTTCTCGTCTTGACTACTGCAACTCCCTGCTTATCGGTTTCCCTCTCTGTAAGCTCTCCCCTCTCCAATCTGTCTAAATTTGCAGCAGCCAGGCTTGTTTTCTTTCCACCGCTTTAATGATGCCTCTTCCCTGTGTCAGTCACTGCCTGGCTGCCCATTCAGTACGGGATACAACATAATCAATAAACTCTCCCCTTAAAGCTCTCCACAGCGCTGCACCCCCCTACATTTCATCTTCATCTCTGTCTACCCACAAACCCGCTTTTCCCCGCTCTGCTGATATCAGATTACATTCCTCAATCATCCGAACCTCCCATGCCCGTCTCAAAGATTTCACACGTGCGGTGCCAATTCTCTGGAACATGCTACCGCGGACAATCAGGCACACTCACAACCCTCAGTTTTAAGAGGGCCCTAAGAACAAAATCTTCTCAGGCGGGCAATCAAGATCCCTAATTGCTATACACCCTCTGTCACTCCCTACACTAGGGCACTCACAGGCACTTTCTATATAGATGTACTGTCAGGGTCACCCAACTTTTATGTAAACCACCTCCTATTTATGTAACATGGCTGGACCATTGTAAACCTTGCACTTCTTAACCCTTTGACTCACCCATACTCCATAAAAGATTGCAAGCTCTCGCGAGCAGGGCCCTCACACCTTGTGTCTCATTTGTAAGTTCTTTTAATGTGTAATGTCTGTATGTATACCCTCCTAATTGCAAAGTGCTGCGAACTATGTTGGCGCTATATAAATTATTATTTTTAAGTGGATTCAGTATTTAGAATCCGCAAAAATCTGAGTGTAAAATCCTTCCCATAGACCTGCATAGAAAATCGAAGCTGTAGTCTACACGGCTCAGATTTTCTGAGGCCGGATATTTTATAATCCACCGGAAAAATGGAGGACTTAATACTGTTCTATTGAATGGCTGCCTGAAAGCCGAAAACCGCGGGGGAAAAAAAAAACAAACAAAATCAAAAACCAGAAGGTAAAATACTGATCGGATTCTAACTAGAATCCAACCAGTATATGTTCTCGGCTGTGCAGGCAAAGCCTTATAATCGTCCAGAATATTTAAATTTCCACCTACTATCAGAACCCACTGGTGCCAGACTGAGTGTAATGATCTATGCACTAATCACAAATAGTTAGGGATATCTGGCTTTTGGTTGAAATGTCAATATGAACAAAACATTTCTTGAAATTTCATTTTAAATGAACTAAATGAGACAATCTCTTAACTGTAGAATGCACATGTCAATGTTTCAGTACTTTTTGCACAACTTGCTGATCTCTAACAAGGAGCTTAATGGCAAAATTCCCAACAGGTGTTTGATCCCTGAATTGCCCAATAAATTTAAGGAATCAATTTGAATTAGGATTTAAACAGTCCTCCTTATCATGCTGTTCACATTTTAACATCATGAGACCAAGAAAACACCTTACAATTGATCAACAGTACCTCACCATTGTGAGGCTTCAAGCAGGATGCTCTAAGACAGAAGTGGCCACTGGGCCTAGAGTGTCACAGAGATACAGAGAGACACAAGAGTCACAGAAAGGCAAAGAAGTGGCCGTCCTTTGGCATCACACACTGATAACCGCTTCATTGTAAACAGTGCGCTGCGGAACCGGGTGATGAATGCTACAAAACTGCAAGCACATTTAAGGGAGGGCGAGAAGCAACCACGTCAGACCAGTTGTAACAGATTACATCAGTAAGGTCTGCGTGCTAGGTGACCCCAAGAGTATCTGACCTGGTTGATCCACAGCCCTCTCCTTAACGTCTCCAGTATCTTTGGCAGCCATCATTTCTGCTCAGAGTGAACAGACGCATCACTAAACAGCACTGAGGACCACTAGTCTCTCATCAAGCATAGATGCTCCCTGGTCTATGCAAGACAATGATGCCTGTGCCTGGTGGGGTGGTCAGGTTGTCCAGCATGCAGACCAGGCTGATGTGAATTGTTATAAATGGTCTGGCGTGACACTTGGTTGCCTCTCATCTCCGTTAAACGTGCCTGGAGTTGTGTGGCATTCATCATCCAGTTCCGCAGAGTATTGTTCACAATTAAGTGGTGATCAGTGTGTGATAGAGCCAAAGGACGTCCACTTCTTTGCCTTTCTGTGACTCTTTCAGTCTCTCTACTGCAACCTGCTGATGACACTCTAGGACACTATAAGCTCAGTACAGATATCACAGTCTATAGATAACAGTATAGGTCATGCATACATTACAGTATGGTGCATCTATAGCATAATAAAGTGGTATACATATAGGATATACAAATATCCTGAAAAAAGCATACAATAGAGAGATGTCTCGAATAACCCAAATAATCCAATTAATCCTACCGAAATCAATTCAAAAACCAATATACAGGCAGTCCCCGGGTTACATACAGGTTAGGGACTGTAGGTTCGTTCTTAAGTTGAATTTGTATGTAAGTCGGAACCAATATATTTAGTACTTGTATGCTGTATATGTGTGGTGTGTAATTATAGGCAGGTATATGTCCCCTCATAGGTAGGTATAGGAAGGTATGTCCCCCATAGGCAGGTATATGTCCCCCATAGCAGGTAATAGGCAGGTAGAGGTCCCCCATAGCAGGTAATAGGCAGGTATAGGTCCCCCATAGTAGATAATAGGCAGGTATAGGTCCCCCATAGTAGGTAATAGGCAGGTATATGTCCCCCATAGTAGGTAATAGGCAGGTATATGTCCCCCATAGTAGGTAATAGGCAGGTATATGTCCCCCATAGTAGGTAATAGGCAGGTATATGTCCCCCATAGCAGGTAATGGCAGGTATATGTCCCCCATAGCAGGTAATAGCCATCATAGGCAGGAATAGATAGGGCTTATTAAAAAAATAAAAATACAAATACTCACCTCACTCCCCCGCTGCCCCAAGGCTTACCTCCGACTCCTGGTCTTCTGGCACAGGCCGGTGATGTCATCAGGCCTCGCAGGCAGCGTGATGACGTCACACGCTGCCTGTGCCGGAGACTCCGGAAGGTCGCAAGCCTGCTTGCGCCCCCCCCCACCCCCCCCCGAGGTCTATTTCGGAGAGGGAGCACTCGCTCTTTGCTCCGCAATAGAGTCTTCCGCTGTGTGCGCTCCGGGAGGAGTATTGGGGTATTTACAATTGAAGTGTCATAAAGGTCTCAGATGAGGAATCACCCCCTCCCTCTAGGATTTACTGCAGCCTCCGGGAGAAGTGCAATATAACAGTGTGCACCCCTGATTATATAGATTTATATTTACACAGCTGTATACAGATGGGTGCTGAGATAGCACAGCATATTCCACAGTATAGTGTATGGATACTATATTTGTATACATACAGGATACAGTATATATCAGACAGAACTGTATACAGCAAACTATAAATATAGCACAATATACAGTGGGGGGAAAAAAGTATTTAGTCAGCCACCAATTGAGCAAGTTCTCCCACTTAAAAAGATGAGAGGCCTGTAATTGACATCATAGGTAGACCTCAACTATGAGAGACAAAATGAGAAAACAAATCCAGAAAATCACATTGTCTGATTTGGAAAGAACTTATGTGCAAATTCTGGTGGAAAATAAGTATTTGGTCAATGACAAAAGTTCAACTCAATATTTTGTTATATATCCTTTGTTGGCAATGACAGAGGTCAAACGTTTTCTGTAAGTCTTCACAAGGTGCTTGGGATCATTGTCATGCTGAAAGACCCAGCCATGTTTCATCTTCAATGCTCTTGCTGATGGAAGGAGGTTTGCACAATACATGGCCCCATTCATTCTTTCATGTACACGGATCAGTCGTCCTGGTCCCTTTGCAGAGAAACAGCCCACAGCATGATGTTGCCACCCCCATGCTTCATAGTAGGCATGGTGTTCTGTGGATGCAACTCGGCATTGTCTCTCCTCCAAACACGACGAGTTGTGTTTCTACCAAACAGTTCTACTTTGGTTTCATCTGACCATATGACATTATCCCAATACTCTTCTGGATCATCCAAACGCTCTCTAGCAAACTTCAGATGGGCCCGGACATGTACTGGCTTAAGCAGGGGGGCACCTCTGGCACTGCAGGATCTGAGTCCCTGGCAGAGTAGTATGTTACTGATGGTAGCCTTTGTTACGTTGGTCCCAGCTCTCTGCAGGTCATTCACTAGGTCCCACCCGCCACCCCCCCCATGTGGTTCTGGGATTTTTGTTCACCGTTCTTGTGATCATTTTGACTGCACGGAGTGAGATATTGCTTGGAGCCCCAGATCGAAGGAGATTATCAGTGGTTTTATATGTCTTCCCTTTTCACAGTTGATTTCTTCACACCAAGCTGCTTGCCTATTGCAGATTCAGTTCCCAGCCTGGTGCAGGGCTACAATTTTGTTTCTGGTGTCATTCGACAGTTCTTTGGTTTTCACCATAGTTGAGTTTGGAGTGTGATTGTTTGAGGTTGTGGACAGGTGTCTTTTATACTGATAAGTTCAAACAGGTGCTGTTACTACAGGTAATGAATGGATGACAGAGGAGCGTCTTCAAGAAGAAGTTACAGGTCTGTGAGAGCCAGAAATATTGCTTATTTGTAAGTGACCAAATACTTATTTTCCACCATAATTTACAAATAAATTCTTTCCAAATCAGGCAATGTGATTTTCTGGATTTGTTTTTCTCATTTGGTCTCTCATAGTTGAGGTCTACCTATGATGTCAGTTACAGGCCTCTCATCTTTTTAGGTGGGAGAACCTGTACAATTGGTGGCTGACTAAATACTTTTCTCCCCCCTCCCCCCTGTACAGGGTTTAAAATAAAGGGAACACAAACAACACAATGTAACCCCCGGTCAATCACACTTCCGTGAAATCAATCTGTCCAGTTATGAATCAACACTGATTGTGAATCAATTTGCTGCTGTTGTGCAAATAGAACAGACAACAGGTAGAAATGATAGGCAATTAGCAAGACAAACCCTATAAAAGAATGGTTCTGCAGGTGATGACCACAGACCATTTCTCTGTTCTCATTCTTTTTGGTTGTTGTTTTGGTCAATTTTGCATTTTGTCATTGCTCTCACCCCTAGAGGTAGCATGAGGCGCTGTCTACAACCCACAGATGTTGCTCAGGTAGTGCAGGATGGCACATCAATGCGAGCTGTGGCAAGAAGAAAAGTTGTGTCAGTCAGCACAGTGTCCCATCATGGAGCAGTTACCAGGAGACAGGCCAGGACACCAGGAGACATGGAGGGGGCTGTAGGAGGGAAACAACCCCGCAGCAGGACCGCTACCTCCTTCTTTGTATAAGGAAGAGCAGGAGGACACGACATGAAATCAATTTTACATTTGTGGATTGGAAAACCACTAAATATTGAAAAAAGGATTTGCCACAAATTGAAATAAGTCACAGTATGAACAGGAATCCAATTAAAATGTAACTTTTATTAAGACAATTAAAACTAAACTCCCCCTAATGTGCCCTAAAAATTGGACCCTGCCTAAAGTAGGGCTATCGCCCTGAGAGGAGCGGCCCCACTGGAACCTCCTACCCAACCCTAGAAATCCCTAGACAGAAATAAATCGCCCGAGACCTAATACGACCAGGTGGGCAGAAAAAACATCCCAAAAAGTATGTACGACTAATGTATAATTTCAGCAAGAACTGATAGAAGTCAAGCACAATAAGTATATACAGTACTTCTAGTGCCGTTTCTCTGCCCACATGGTCGATATTAGGTCTTCAGCGGTTTATTTCTGACTAGGGATTTCTAGGGTTGGGTAGGAGGTTCCAGTGTGGGGCCGCTCTTCTCAGGGTGATAACCCTACTTTAGGCAGGGTTCAATTTATAGGGCACAATAAGGGAAATTTTGTTTTGTCTTAATAAAATATACATTTTAATAGGATTCACATTAAAAGGAGGAACAGTGTCACAGTCCTGTAAAATGACCTCCAGCGGGCACTAATGTCTGTGTCTCCTCAAACTGTCAGACTACAAGAGGGTCCAACGTCCACAAGTCGGTGTTAGGCTTATAGCCCAACACCAATGCAGATGGCATATGCCAGAGAACACCAAAATTGGCAGATTCGACATCGGCGCCCTGTGCGCTTCACACTGAGCACATGTAACAGAATCTGGAGACGCCGTGGAGAACGTTCTGCTGCCTGCAATATCCTCCAGGATGACCAGGTTGGCAGTGGGTCAGTAATGTTGTGGGGAGACATTTCTACTCATGTGCTACTCAGCGGTACCGTGACTGCCATTACATACCAGGATGTGTTCCTCTGTCCCATTGTGAGACCATATACAGGTTCTTTTGGTACTGTGTTCTTGCTGATGCATGACAATGCTAGGCCTCATGTGGCTGAAGTGTATCAGCAATTCCTGCATGATGAAGGCATTGATACTATGGACTGGCCTGCCCGTTCTCCAGACCTGAATCCAATCGAGCACATCTGGGACATCATGTCTTGCTTCATTCACCATGATCACGTTGCACCACAGACTGTCCAGGAGCTGACTGATGCTGTAATCCAGGTCTGGAAGGAGATTCCTCAGGAGAATATCCACCGCCTCATCAGGAGCATGTCCAGGCATTGTAGGGAGGTCTACGGGAACGTGGAGGCCACACACACGTACACACACTACTGAGCCTCATTTCCTTGTTGGAGCAGCCTGAAATTTGATTTTCCACTTTGATTTTGAGTATCATTCCAAATCCAGACTCCATGGGATATTCATTTTGATTTTCATTGATCATTTTTATGTTTTCATTGTTCTTAACACATTCCACTATGTAATGAATAAAGCACTGCAACTGGAATATTCTTAAAGGGGTTTTATCATTACAAGCTTTCGCAGACTTGAGCTGTTTCTGTCTCTTACAGCAGAGGTTCCCAACCCTAGTCCTCAAGGCACACCAACAGGTCATGTTTTCTGGCTTTCCTTAGCATTGCACAGGTGAAGTCATTATTGTCAGTGCATTCTGCACAGGTGATATCATTATTGTCAGTGCATTCTGTGGGAGATCCTGAAAACATGACCTGTTGGTGTGCCTTGAGGACTGGAGTTGGGGAACACTGTCTTACAGCTTCAAACCCAGGGGCGAGTCTCTCCTCCCAGTAGGCGTGTCACTCCTCACTGAAGAATTGTGATATCATCAATGTGTGTGAGCAGTGAAAGGGAGAGGATGTCAAAGGTCTGCATGGTTCTCAGTTCTGCAAAGCCGTCATCTCCAGGCTCCACAAGCGCCTTCTAACCAGAACACCTGCATTGGTGTAAACAACTTCAGTCTGAACTGATGAAACAAATGTGAGGAAGGTACTCTGCTCCACCCCCCACTCCCCTCTGTTATCAGGCAGGAGGTAGAACAGACTGTATATGGCTGTGTTATATGGGGGGAGCAGACTGTATAAGGCTATGTTATATGTGGGGAAAGTGAATCCAGCAGCTAGAAACACAGTAATTGCCCCGATCCTTTACATAGAGCAATCACTGGAAGAAGGGGCATAGAGAGGAGCTGAGCCTTTATTGTACAGACACAGCCATCATAGGCAGCTTGTTTCACTTTCATTTTCCACAGCTCAGAGGGGAGTAAGCACATAGTGCAGGCAGCCAATCACAGCACAGGGGGCGTGACCTAAACACTTGCTGCAGAACTAGCTATAGACGCACAGATTAGCTCATATCTGCTATACTAAGTGAAATGCAAACCTATTGCAAAAGTGCTTATTTTTACTGTCCCCATCATTAGAGATATGATCATTGTAGCGAGAAACCCCTTTAATTCATTGAGATCTAGGTTGTGGGATTTTAGTGTTCCCTTTTATCAGCAGTGTAGATCATGTATATACATTATATACTGTGGAGAAAATAAGTATTTGATACACTGCTGATTTTGAAAGTTTTTCCCACCTACAAAGAATGACGTTTTTATTGCAGTTACACTTCAACTGTCAGAGACAAAAATCTAAAAAAAAATAAATACATAAAATAATTCAGGAATGATATGCATTTTAAATAAATAATTTACATTTTATTGCGAGAAATAAGTATTTTATACAATAGAAAAACAGAACTAAATATTTGGTACAGAAACCTTTGTTTACAATTACAGAGGTCAGACGTTTCCTGCAGTTCTTGACCAAATTTGCACACATTGTAGAAGGGATTTTGGTTCACTCCTCCTTACAGACCTTCTCCAGATCTTTCAGGTTTTGGGACTGTCATTGGACTACACTGAGTTTCAGCTCCCTCCAAAGATTTTCGATTGGGTTCAGGTCTGAAGACTGGCTATTCTACTCCAGGACCTTGAAATGCTTCTTACGGAGCCACTCTTTAGTTGCCCTGGCTGGTTGTTTTGGGCCATTGTCCTGCTGAAAGACCCAGCCATGACCCATCTTCAATGCTCTTAGTGAGGGAAGGAGGTTGTAGGCCAACATCTCGTGATACATGGCCCCATCCATCCTCTCTTCAATTCGGTGCAGTCGCCATGTCCCTTTGCAGAAGAGCACCTCCAAAGTATGATGTTTCCACCCCCATGCTTCATGGTTGGGACAGTGTTCTTAGGGTTGTACTTATCCTTCTTCCTTCAAACACGGCGAGTGGAGTTGATTTTGGTCTCATCTGACCACATGGCCCTCTCCCGCCTCCTCTAGATCATCCAGATGGTCATTGGTAAACTTCAAACAGCCTGGACATGTGCTGCCATGAGCAGGGGGACCCTCAGTGCCCTGTAGGATTTTAGTCCATGGCAGCGTAGTGTGTTACTAACGGTAGCCTTTGAGACTGTGGTCCCAGCTCTATTCAGGTCATTGACCAGGTCCTCCCGTGTAGTTCTGGGCCGATTCCTGACCTTTCTCAGGATCAACCTTACCCCATGAGGCGAGATCTTGCATGGATCCCCAGACCGAGGAAGACTGACAGTCATCTTGTGTTTCTTTGCCAACAGTTGTTGCCTTCTCACCAAGCTGCTTGCCTATTGTCTTGTAGCCCATCCCAGCCTTGTGCAGGTCTACAATTTTGTCCCCGATGTCCTAAGGGTATGTTCACACGGTGTAATTGCACGCCGTACTTCGGACTGTACCTGTGATGCAACGTGCCCGAAGTACAGCCCCCAATTACAGTAATATCATAGCACTCATTGTATGTAAGGATCATCCAATGTTTTCCCCGGCCACAGTACGCACTGGGAGAAAGTGACATGTCACATCTTCCTGGTGCATAAAAGTGAAAGCGAATGGGGCTTTACAAGTACGAACAGCTACACGCCTGCAATAAGCAGTGTGAACTCACCCTTAGACAGCTGTTTGGTCTTAGCCATGGTGGAGAGGTTGGAGTGTGACTGAGTGTGAGAAGAGGTGTCTTTTATACAGGTAACGAGTTCAAACTGTTGCAATTAATACAGGTAGTGAGTGCAGGTATAGATTGCATATATATATATATATATATATATATATATATATATATATATATATATATATATATATATCACATTATGGTATATGTAAAGTATAAGTTTGGAAACATACAGAATATAGTATATAATATACACAGATTGTATATACATTATATATCACAGTATAGTATATGGCTGGTATAATTAGTTTGTGTGCATACAGGATATAGTTTATATCATATACCCAGAGCTGTACACATATAGCCAGGGCTGTGGAGTCGGAGTCGTCATAAAAGGGACCGACTCCGACTCCCAAAATATATAAGTTGGTCCAGTTAGTTCGATGCAAAGAGCGAGAGGAATTGGGTCCGGCCACTGCTCCCATATCTTCAGCCTCATCACATGAGGAGTGTAATTGATGACATGGAGCAAGCAAAGTGCTGCCCCAGGGGAAAAGATTCTGCTCCCAGGGCAAACAGATTTCAACAAAATTTTTCACCTGTTTTCAAAGAAGTAGAAGATCAACCATTCATCAAAGCTGACTGTGGCTGAGGCAATTCCTTTATACCCTGACATTGTTAGAGATGTTGCCCCTGTGGTCACCGCTTTGCCACCAACCCAAGTTAGTGTAGAGAGGTCGTTCTCTAGCCTGGAAATAATGAGATCAGATGTGAGGTCGTCTATGCAGGATCTGATGGAGGCAATACTATTTCTCAGAACAAATTCAGAGACTCCACAAATGTTCCTGCAGTGTTTTGCATATTTAAAATTTTTTGGAGTCCTAAAGTCATATCCAATAAATATATTTTACACTGACAAGCAAAAGGGTAACAATGTTTTGAACTTGTGACTTTAGGACTCCATATCTTACCATCCACTACAGCTTTGAGGCTACTGTAATTTTATATACAGTCATCTTACCTATCTTATACTTAAATGTGACCTGCAAGTATTTAGCATCTGCTTAGTTCTGCAGATTCTTTCCTGTAACTGCATTGTTACTGTTTTGCTCTTAAAAATCAAAATGTTAATTTGTATTATTTTTTTAGTATTTGGTAAATCCACCTTTGGCTTTCAGCACTGCCTGAATCCTTCTGGGCTCTGGGTAAGATTCAAGCATATCTTGACGAAAATCTGATCCCAGGTCTCTTCTAAACATTCCCAATGTTGGTGAATACTGGACTTGGATAAAAATACAGCTTTTTCTTCAACTCTACCCAGAAGTGTTCAAAAGATCAAAACATTGTTACCCTTTTGCTTGTCAGTGTCTGTTCTACCTAAATAGCTTGATTATTGTATCATAAGGTGATAAACAGCCTGATGTTACCCTTTTACTACAGTAAAGTTATCACTTAAACATGCGCCGTGTATGAGGGAGTCGGAGATTTGGGAAATTGAGGAGTCGGAGTTGGGGCTTCGGCTTGCCGACTCCACAGCCCTGCATATAGCACAGTATAGATTGTGTGTATGTATATATATATATGTGTATATATATATATATATATATATATATATGTGTATATATACATACATACACATACACACACACACACTTCACAGTGATGTACATGTAGTATACAAAAACAATACAGAAGATCCAGAGCTGTAAATTGCAGAGTATACCGAAAGTACAGCAGATACACAGATCACTGGATAAGAGTGCACAATCTATACATGTATACCACAGTATATAGATCGCAAGCACAGTATACACATAGATCACAATATATAGAGAGCACAGAATACACAAAGATCACATTCTATACACATAGCGCACTGTATATAGGGCACAGTATACACATATCACAGCATATACACAGAGCACAGTATACATACATATATATATATATATATATATATATATATATACACCAGTCTATACACACAGCACTGTATATAGGTAGCACAGTATACACATATATCCCATCCTATATACATAGAGCACAGTATATAGAGAGCATTGTATACACCAGGCATCCGCAAACTGCGGCCCTCCAGCTGTTGGGAAACTACAACACCCATCATGAATTTATATACTCTATAACAGTGGGAATGATGGGCGTTGTAGTTTCCCAACAGCTGGATGGCCGCAGTTTGAGGATGCCTGGTATACACCTATATCCCAGTCTATACACACAGAGCACAGTATATAGAGGGCACTGTATACACCTATATCCCAGTCTATACACACAGAGCACAGTATATAGAGGGCACTGTATACACCTATATCCCAGTCTATACACACAGAGCACAGTATATAGAGAGCACTGTATACACCTATACCCCAGTCTATACACGCACTGTATATAGAGAGCACTGTATACACCTATACCCCAGTCTATACACGCACTGTATATAGAGAGCACTGTATACACCTATACCCCAGTCTATACACAGAGCACAGTATATACCTTCATCCCAGTCTATACACACAGAGCACAGTATAGAGAGAGTACAGTGTACACCTATATCCCAGTCTATACACACAGAGCACAGTATACACCTATATCCCAGTCTATGCACACAGAGCACAGTATATAGAGAGCACTGTATACATATATCCCAGCCTATACACACAGAGCACAGTAAGAGCACAGTATACACATATATCCCAGTCTATACACGCACAGTATATAGAGTGCACTGTATACATACACTCACCGGCCACTTTATTAGGTACACCTGTCCAACTGCCCTTTAACACTTAATTTCTAATCAGCCAATCACATGGCGGCAACTCAGTGCATTTAGGCTGTAAACAGGGTAAAAGACAATCTCCTCATTTCAAACCCGAGCATCATATGGGGAAAAAAAAGGTGATTTGAGTCCCTTTAACGGGGCATGGTTGTTGGTGCCAGAAGGGCGGTCTGGTTTTTCAGAAACGCGACCCCTGGATTTTCACCCAAAAACCCACTCAGGTTTAAGAGAAGGTCTGAAAAAAGAAAAAAAACATCCGGGGAGCGGCAGCCCCTGTGGGCGGAAAATGCCTTTTGTGCAGAGGTCAAAGGAGAAGGGGAGACGGTTTTCGAGCGGATGAAAGGAAAACATGATCAAATACCACCCTTACAACCAAGGTAGGCAGAAGGCATTTGAACCACAGTACGGGGGAACTTTGAGGCGATGGGCTACAGAGCAGAAGACCCACCGGGGGGCCACCCTTTCAGCTAGAAAGGAAACTGAGGCTCCAAATTTCCCCCAAAAGCTCATCGAAATTTGGGGACAGTAAAGATTGGAAAAACTTTGCCGGGTCTAAAGGTCTCGTTTCTCTGCGACATTCGAGGGAAGGGTCAAAATTTGGCGTCAACAACATAAAACAGGGGATCCCATCCTGCCTTGTATAAACGGTTCAGGCTGTGGTGGGTGCATGGTGGGGAATATTTTTTCTTGGCCCCTTTTGGGCCCCTTTGGGTACCAATTGAGCATCTTTGCAACGCACAGCCCCCCTGGTATTGTTGCTGACCATGTCCCATCCTTTATGACCAAAGGTACCCCAAAATCTGATGGCTTTTTTTTCAGGGATAATGCCCATGTCATAAAGCTGGAATCACTCAGACTGGTTTTCTTGAACATGACAAGGGAGTTTCATGTACTCAAAGGGCCTCCACAGTCACCAGTCTCAACCAAATGAGCATTTTTTGGGATGTGTGGAAGGGGAGATTCGCATATGGTGTGCACCCGACAAATCGCGGCAACTGTGTGATCCCACATGTAAATATGGCCCAAAATCTCTGGGGAAATGCTTCCCACTTTTGAATTAGCCCGGAATTTTGACATTCTAAGGGCAAAAGGGGGTCCAAAACCCCGTTTACTAGCAGGGTACCTAAAAAGGGGCCGGTGGTGTATTCCCGCCATACACACAAGCACAGTATAAAGAGCACTGAACCCTATATCCCACCTATACACACAGGCACGTAAATAGAGCACTGAATACTATTCCCGCCAACCACAGACACAGTATACACCTAACCCCAGCCCAACAGACGTATAAGAGGCCCGTAAACCCCTATACCCCGGTCTATACACACGAGCACTGAAATAGAGAGCACAGTATACACCTATATCCCAACATACACCGCTACAGAAAAACAGACACATATACCCTTTATCCAGTCATACACAAGTGCACAGTACTAGAGCACTGTTAACCTTATCCCAGTCTATCACACCAGTGCACAGTAATAGGAGCATGTTACACCTATATCCCGTCTAACATACCATATTAGCACTGTATTTTAGAACACAGTATAGGGAGCACTGTATCCCCTTTACCCCATTATCCACAGAGAACATTACACCTATATCCAACATACACCAGAAATTTTAAGGGCACTTATACACATATATCCATCTATCACACAGACCAGTATACACACAGTATATAGAGCACTGTATATAGGGAGCACAGTATATAGGGAGCCCAGTATACACACACTATATAGAGCACTGTATATAGAGAGCACTTTTTTAAAACATATATCCATTCAAACACACAGAGCACAGTATAACACATATATAACATGTATATAGGACACATATATGGGGACCCAGTATATAAACTGTAATAAGAGCACTTATCACAAAAACCCCATCTATACCCACATATATAACAGCCAGATATAGAGAGCACGATACCCCTTATCCCCATCTATCACCCCACTTTATAGAGACACTGTACACCTAAACCCCAGTCTAAAACCACTGTTTTTAAAGGGCATGTATACACCATACCCCATCATACACGCACTGAAAAAGAACCGTAACACCCTATACCCCGTCTTACACGCCTGTAAAAGAGACACTGTAATAGAGAGCCGTATATAAGAGCACTGTATAACCTAAACCCAGTCTAAACGCAGTAAAAGGAGACACTTAAGGGGAGAGACAGTATAGGGAGAGCAAAAGTATACACTATACCCCTCTTCACGCACAGTATATATAGAGCATGTTATAGAAACTGAAATATACCTATACCCCAGTCATACACCACTTTATAGAGACATGTATACACCTAACCCCCAGTCTAACACCATGTATTAGGAGCACAGTATGGGGAAGCACAGTATGGGGGAGAGCAAGTATGGGAAGCCTGAAAATTGGGGAGAGCACTGTATAGGGAACACTGTTAACATTTATCCCAGTCTATACACGCACAGTATTATAGGCACTGTTTTAAAAGAATGTATATAAGACATTATATACCTATCCCCCATTTATACACGCACTGTAATAAGAGCCTGTATTTCCTTACCCCAGTCTAACACCATGTATATAGAGAGCACTGTATATAGAGAGCACTGTATACACCTATACCCCAGTCTATACACCCTGTAATAGAGAGCACTGATACACCTATCCCCCGTCTTTACACCCCTGTATATGGGGAAGCACTGTATCCCCTTACCCCGTCTATACCGCACTGTTATAGAGGCACTGTATGGGGAGAGCTTTGTAACAATATATCCCATCAACACGCACAGTAATATAAGAACTGTATATGGGAGAACCTGTATACACCTTTAAAACCCCAGTCTATACACGCACGTAAAAGAGCACAGTATAAGAGAGCACAGAACCATATATCCCACTATACACCACAAAATAAATAGAGAAGAAATATAGAGCACGTATCCCCCAAACCCCCCCCCGTTATACACCACTGTATAAAAGCACTGATTACCTATACCCCAGTCTATACACGCACTGATATAAGAGCTTTTTTTAAAGGGAGAGCATTTGTATACAATAATCCCAGTCTATACACGCACAGTATATATAGAGAACTGTATATAGAGAGCACTGTATACACCTATACCCCAGTCTATACACGCACTGTATATAGAGAGCACTGTATATAGAGAGCACATTTAAACACATTATCCCGTCTATACACGCACAAAATTAAAAGAACTGTATATAGAGAGCACTTAACACCTTACCCCATTTATACACGACTGTATATAAAGAAATGTATAACCTATACCCCACTATACCCTGTATATAAGAGCACAGTATATGGGAACACGTATATACCTATACCCCCAGTCAAACACGACGTATATAGAGAGACAGTATATAGAAGCACTTATTACCAAATACCCCAGTCTATACACGCACTGTATATAGAGAGCACTGTATATACCTATACCCCAGAACCCCTCGGGGCTGCTGCCGGCACCCTGTCTCGTGTAGGGGGGGGACACCCCCGTGTAGTAAAAGGGGCCCCCGGGGCGCCGCCTCCCGCTTGTCCGGCACTCACCTGGGGGTCGGGGCCGCTTGTGCTCCGAGGGTTGGGGGCGGGGGAGCCTATAGAGAGCGGGGCGGCGGGGCGGTGAGTGCGGCCTCCATGCCTGTCCCCGGCTGCTGCATTGTGGGAGTCTGACCTCACTACACGCCGACATGGGAGCCGTCACCGACGGTAAGTAGCGGCCCTGCTCCTCCCAGCCCCCTCCCCTGATAGCAGGCCCGGCCGCCTCGGCTACGAGCTCCGGACCGGATGCAGCAGGCTAGGCCGCAAAAGCACCGAGCTCGAGTTCTAGCTGAGCCCGGGGGGGAACGCCTAGCCCCGGGGGGAGGGCGTGCTCAGGGCCCGGCCTCGTAATACGGGCAACTTGGGGGGACGGGGCCCGGGGGTCTATATGTGTACATAGACGTTTTTTAGCAGTGTGATACAGTGTATGCGGCAGAGCTGCTGCCGCCATTGACTGCATGGCTCCTCTTTTTGTAGGGGTTGTATGAAAGCGCCCCTTTACCCGTGCTTTCCCATGGACTGTTTCGGCTTTGTGTCTGATCGGGGTTCATTCAAGTAAGCTTTTCCCTGTGGATCACTATGCCCCAAAGCAGAGCACCATCAGGGAGCAGGAGTGTCAGCGGGGCCTCAGAAAGCGCACGTAAAACGTTGCCAATCTCCAGCTCTGCTCAGTGAATAGGAGCACAGTATCCACAGTGAGGCTATGTTCACACAGGCACATTTCGGTATGTGCGCAGTAATTACAGTAATTCACAGTTCTCATAGTGAACTATGGATTACGCCTCCTCTCCCCTTCAAAAAATCCAATGTAATTTTAAAGTGTGGGGAGATAAAATGACATGTCAATTACTTGCGGGGAAACGCACGACTGCATGTCATGGGGCCCCCGGTAACGGGTGCGCGCTGATCATTCAACTCCAAACAACACCCTGCGTTATTGCGTCCGTACTGTACGCCCCGCAGTTACAGCGTGTGCTCACACCAAGGCTTTGCAGGGCGCATTTTGGGCCCCTAATTGTGCGCAATACCCCGAAATAGGGGGAAACATTGCCCATTGAGAACTATCGACTCCTCCCCTTTTCCCCAACGCATATTACTCGCCGGGAGAAAGAAGTGACATTGGGGCCACAGCGCTCTAGAATTACGCGCCGCAATACAACGTGAGGATGCATAGAGGAGACCTCCTTGGGCCCTGTTGACATGACTATATTTCTCTACATTCAGCACATAGATATCCATAGGGCCGCAATAACCCGCAGGAGGACAGAGCGTTTCCTTCGGGCATCTCTCCATATCTATCTGTGCTGGATTCCTCTGCACCTCCTACAAGAACAACATTCACCGGACTTGTCTTTAGTTTTTTAAACATGGGGGTTTATGAGCGGCCGATGGCCCTGTGAGCCTATAGAATGGGCTGCTCCTCGTGTGTAAGGTCGGGATGTGAACTATAAGGGTATGTTCACATGGTGTCTTGCCTCCGTATGAACATCCGCTTTTCTGAAGCGTCTCTGGGTCCATCAGAACGGACCCAGAGACGCATCTAACAATTAGCAGTGAGTTTATCACTGCCGGAAATTTGACAGACACGCAGCGGCGTTCACAGGAGAGATCTCCGCTGCGTGTTTGCATCGCGCTGTCGGGTCCGTCTTTGGGGAAATGCGTAGAATGACATTCACGCAATCCAAAGACGGGACCCGACAGGCGCGATGCAAACACGCAGTGGGGATCTCTGATGTGAACGCCGCTGCGTGTCTGTCATTGCCGGCAGTGATAAACTCACTGCTAATTGTTAGATGCGTCTCTGGGTCCGTCTGATGGACCCAGAGACGCTTCAGAAAAGCGGATGTTCATACGGAGGCAAGACACCATGTGAACATACCCTAAGGGTAGGTTCACACTGCTGTTTTCCTGCTCTCCATTGATTCCTTTGAGTATTTTTAACCAGGGCTGTGGAGTTGGTAAGCCAAAGTTCAGCTCCAACTCCTCAGTTTCCCAAACTCCTTACTCCCTCATACACGGCGCATGTTTAAGTGATAACTTTACTGTAGTAAAATGGTAACATCCGGCATCACCTTATGATACAATAATCAAGCTATTTAGGTAGAACAGACACTGACAAGCAAAAGGGTAACAATGTTTTGACCTTGTGATTTTCAGGCTCCATATCTCACCATCCACTACAGCTTTGTACATGAGGCTACCATCATTTATAGACAATCATTTTAGCTATCTTGTATATAAATGTGACTTGCAAGTATTTAGCATTCACTTAGTTCTGCAGATTCTTTCCTGTAACTGCATTGTTACTGTTTTGCTCCTAAAAATAAAAATATTAATTTTTATTTTGTTAGTATTTGGTAAATCCACCTTTGGCTTTCAGCTCTGCCTGAATCCTTCTGGACTCTAGATCAAATTCAAGCAGGTCTTGACCAAAATTTGATCCCCGGTCTCTACTACACGTTCCCAGTGTTGGTGCAGACTGGACTTAGGTACGAATGCAGCTTTTCATCGACTCTACTCACAGGTGTTGGATTGGGTTGAGGTCCGGGGACTGTGGAGGCCAATACAGCAACTCTACTTCATTGTCATTGAATAATTCCTTCTCCAACCTTGACGTCTGCTTCAGGTCATTGTTCTGCTGGAACCAGGGCTGTGGAGTCGGCAAGCCAAAGCCCCGACTCCAACTCCTGACTCCCTCACACATGGCGCATGTTTAAGTGATAACTTTACTGTAATAAAATGTATAACATTACAGTATCCTCATGTAAAAAAAGCTATTTGAGGGGAATAGGACTGAAAGCACAATTAAACATTGTTTTTTGCTCTTTTGAAAACTTGTGATTGGAGTGAAGAAAAAACTTATTTTACCCAAGCCCGTCGCCCCAACAGTGGAATGTGTAAAGAGACCGGATCAATTTTGGTCAAAAGGTTTGAATCTGATCCGAGCCCAGGGGTTTAGGCAGAGCTGAAAACCAAGGTGGTTTCCCCAAATACTAACAAAATAATAAAAATTTAAACTTTTTGTTTTTGGGAGCAAACAGAACAATGCAGTTACGGGGAAAGAATTGCAGAACTAAGCGATGCTAAATACTGCATGTCCTTTTATGTTAAGAAAGTAAGAGTATATAAAATTACGTACCCTCATGTAAAAAGCTTAGTGGAGGGGGAGAATGGAGTCTCAAAGTCACAAATTCAAAACATTGTTAATTTTGCTTTCGTGTAAAATAATTTTTTGGGATGGATTTAGAAAAAACATTTTTTTACATATGCAACACACTGCAGGAACATTTGTGGAGTCTCTGAATTAGTTCTGAGAAATAGTATTGCCTCCATCAGATCCTATATACATGACCTCACATCTGATCTCATTATTTCCAGGATAGAGAACGGCCTCTCTACACTAACTTGGGTTGGGGGCAAAGTGGTGACCACAGTGATAACATCTCTAACAATGTCAGGGTATCAAGGAATTGCCTCAGCCACAGTCAGTTTTGATGAATGGTTGATCTTCTACTTCTTTGAAAGCAGGTGAAACATTTTGCTGAAATCTGTTTGCCATGAAGCAGAATCTTTCCCCTTGGAGCAGCACTTTGCCTGCTCCATGTCATCAATTACACTCCTCATGTGATGAGGCCGAAGATATGGGAGCAGTAGCACTGGCCAGACCAATGCCGCTTGTTCTTTGCATCGAACTACCTGCACCAACTACTAATATATTTTGGGAGTCGGAGTTGGTCTCTTTTATGACGACTCCGACTCCTGCAAAATAGGCACCGACTCCACAGCCCTGGCTGGAACACTCTGTCGTCCTCTTCATCCCCATAGTACTCGAGTGTATGAAGTAACTCATCTTGTAGGACACTCACATATAGCTCAGCAATGAGATCAACATCGATCCTGGTCAAGTATCCAACATCTTTGGCTGTGAAACATCCCCATATCCTCAGGCTTCTCCCAAACTTGACAATTTCTTCAATTTCTTGATCCGTTCGCCCCTTTTCCCTTGATTTTTCCAAACCCTTTCCCCCACAGAGCCCGGTCTATTGACTTTCACCTCATCGCTCCAAATCACCCATTTCCAATCTTCAATTTTTCATACTTTTTTATCATCTCTTTGCCGACGCTTTTTATGACGAGATTGTAGTCGAGGCTTCTTCATCTTTTTCAGGCCATTATTCCAAACCTGTGTAATGCGCATGGTGCTTGCATGGACGTCTGTGTTCTCACTCTTCACTCTTACTAAGCCTACCAGCCTCCTCCACTGCCGGGACTGTCGTGTTAGAACTGATCGACCTTGTGATGGGCGACTTGTTGACTCTGATATTTGGTCTGGACGTCACCTCTTGGCTTTGGAATGGACGGACTTCATTTCCTATTCTCCCAGCTGTCAGGGCCTCACATGATGCAGTTTGGCAATTTTCTTGCCCGAGAGACGCTATCGATGAGCTGGATGATGCGGTTTCTCTATTCTTGGGAAATATTCTTCATGGCTGCTTCTCGAATCGAACCAGTGACCCTTTGCTTTGAAATCAGCATATAACACATTGAGCTATTAGTGAATGTGAAAACAGGTTGTAATTTGTAGTAACAAGAAGGAAAAGATTGTTCCACCACTGGGAGCAAAACAGTAACAATGCAGTTCCATGACAAGAATATGTATAACTAAGCAGATGCTTAATACAGGCAGTCACCGACTTACATAGTTCCGACTTACATACGTCCCCTAGTTACAAACGGAGACTTATGGGGGGTGGCTGACATTCTACACTGAGTAATGCCCCATGATAACCTAGTACCAGTATGCCTCAGCGGCTAATGAGGTACAGACCTTTTGGTGAATTCTACTTAAAAAATAAGGGCACAGGCAGCAAAACAAATGTAAAAACCCTTCACTGCACTATCCAATACTAAAAAAAAAAAAAAAAATTGTTGCTGAAATTACATTTAATAAACATACCTGTTCCGACTTACATACAAATTCAATTTAAGAACAAACCTACAGTCCCTATTCTGTACGTAACCTGGGGACTGCCTGTACTTGTAAGTTATGTATGAGATTTGCCAAGATGATTGTCTAAAAAAAAAACTGGTAGTCTCACATTCAAAGCTGTAGTGGATAGCAGGGCTGTGGAGTCGGAGTCGGTGGCTATTTTGCAGGAGTCGGAGTCGTCATAAAATGGACCCGACTCCGACTCACAAAATATATAATAATTTGGTCCAGTTAGTTCGATGCAGTGCAAAGAGCAAGAGGCATTGGGTCCGGCCAGTGCTACTGCTCCCATATCTTCAGCCTGATCACATGAGGAGTGTAATTGATGACATGGAGCAGGCAAAGCGCTGCCCCAGGGGAAAAGATCCCGCTCCAGGGCAAACAGATTTCAGCAAAATTTTTCACCTGTTTTCAAAGAAGTAGAAGAGTTTAACCATTCATCAAAACGGACTGTGACTGAGACAATTCCTTTATACCCTGACATTGTTAGAGATGTTGCCCTGTGGTCCACGCTTTGCGCCCAATCCAAGTTAGTGTAGAGAGGCCGTTCTCTAGCTGGAAATAATGAGATCAGATGTGAGGTCATGTATGAGATCTGATGGCAATACTATTTCTCAGAACAAATTCAGAGACTCCACAAATGTTCCTGCAGTGTTTTGCATATTTACAATTTTTTTGTGTTCTAAAGTCGTATCCAATTAATATATTCTAAACTGAGAAGCATAATGGTAACAATGTTTTGAATTTGTGACTTTCAGGCTCCATATCTCTCCATCCACTACAGCTTTGTACATGAGGCTACTGTAATTTTATATACAGTCATCTTACATCTTATACATAAATTTGACTTGCAAGTATTTAGCATCTGCTTAGTTACAGTTTTGCTCCTAAAAATCAAAGTGTTAAAGGGGTTGTCTCATTACAAGGATGACTTTTTATGTTAAAGATCTTGTAAAAACAAGTCACTTTGCAATATGTCCATTAACAGTGTCCTACCTATTCCTAGATATCCCCTCTTGTATGAGCTGCATCAGCTCCTCAGGTCGCTATAGCTACAGACCTGTGTGATCTCTCCTGATAGGCTGCCAGCACTGGTCGCTATAGCTACAGACCTGTGTGATCTCTCCTGATAGGCTGCCAGCACTGGTTGCTATAGCTACAGACCTGTGTGATCTCTCCTGATAGGCTGCCAGCACTGGTTGCTATAGCTACAGACCTGTTTGATCTCTCCTGATAGGCTGCCAGCACTGGTTGCTATAGCTACAGACCTTACTTATACGGCAGCCTAGTGGAAGCCAGTAAACACGCCCCTGAATTCAAAATGAAACCAAGAAAACAGGACTGAGGTAAGATGAATCAATGTAGTGAGACAACCCCTTTAATTTGTATTATTTTGTTAGTATTTGATAAATCCACCTTTGGTTTTCAGCTCTGACTCCTTCTGGGCTCTGGATCACATTCAAGCAGGTCTTGACCAAAATCTGATCCCAGGTCCCTTCTACACATTCCCAATGTTGGTGCAGACTGGGCTTGGATACAAATACAGTTTTTTCTTCAACTCTACCCACAAGTGTTTAAAAGATCAAAACATTGTTACCCTTTTGCTTGTCAGTGTCTGTTCTTCCTAAATAGCTTGATTATTGTATCATAAGGTGATAAACAGCCGGATGTGACCATTTTACTACAGTAAGGTTATCACTTAAACATGCACCGAGTATGAGGGAGTCGGGAGTCGGAGGTTTGGGAAATTGAGGAGTCGGAGTCGGGGCTTCGGCTTGCCGACTCCACAGCCCCGGTGGATAGAGAGATATGGAGCCTGAAAGTCACAAGTTCAAAACCTTGTTACCCTTTGGCTTGTGCGGGTAACATATATTTATTGGATACAACTTTAGAACACAGAAAAAATAAATTTTGCCCCCACAAGATCAGAAAGACTGACAGCCAGCTCTTCCTTCTCACAGCTGCACAGGTTGTGCGCAGCTGCAAACTCTGAGGTCACTTGAAAGCGACTGTGCAGAATTAGACGCCGACCATCAATATAAATTCAACAGGCAGTAGGCGTCAGTATGTGCTGAAACTACACCCCCCACCACTCAAGATTAGCGCCCCCCCCCCCCCCCCAGGATGGTTGCCCGCCTGCCTATAGAAATGGCCCTGGGCTGGGGTAACACACTGGGCCCTGATTGGTTGCTATGGGTAACAAGGACAGTCTTGCGCTTAGACAGTTTTCATAAATGGGGCCCACTATTTTCCCATGCGTATTTTAAGCTGAATCCACACAACTCATTTTTCCTATTGTGAAGGCGGCAGGAGTTCAAGCGACAACCTTGCATTTCTGCTGCACAGATCACTGGTTTCTGATTACTCCACGTTTTAAGGTTTGGGATTAGCCCCATCCAATAAGGCCATGTTCACACAGCTTCTACTGGGACGGATCTTGCCCTGTAATTCGTGCCGTACTGCACTAAATACAGGGCAAGATACGTCCCAGTCATTACGGTAATCCACAGTTCTCATAGGGAACAATGTATTACGTCTCCTCTCCCCGCTCGCACAATACGCCGCGGGGGGAGATAAGTGCCATGTCAATTATTCATGGCGTATACGCGCCGTGAATAACGAATGTCTATGGTGCTGGCGGGCAACCGCCACCCCGCTCCCAAGCACACGGCGCCATTGTGGGCGAAATACGTCCCCACAATTACACTGTGTGAACATAGCCTTAGGCATATCCACAATTCCAGAGGTGGTTTTCACTCTAAATTCCTGCGGACAAGGCATAAAGAATTGACTTGCGCTTCCCACACTTTCCATGCATTTTTTTCCATACACGTTTTGGTGAATGAAAGAGTTTTCCCCTTTAAACTGTACATGGGAAAAACGCTATGTGAAACTAGCCTAACGAGCAGAAAGTAAAAGCTATCATTTTCCACTGTCTTCTAAAGGGATCAGCACTGTTGGTGCACATGGTATGTGTTTTGTTTTTTTTCCAGTTTTATGTGATACGTAAAAAAAAAAAAAAACACAAGCTCATGTCAATTCTTGCCGTGAAATGGTGTTTTTTACATGATAATTTTACAACTGAGTGTGAAACGGTGATGGCTAATAACATAACACACCAGGTATGCATGCGTTTCCTTGTTTGCTGTGTAACTGGTGTGTTTTTTGTTTGTGTAAACATACAATAAAAATGTATCCAAACCCTTACCCCCGCCTGCCGCCTCCACCTGAAAAATATCTCTCAAATCTGTTCATTCCTTAACTTCGCTAATACAAAAAGCCTAGTCTATGCCCTTGTCATCTCCCGCCATGACTACTGCAACATCTTGCTCTGCTGCCTCCTGTTAAGCACTCTTGCTCCTCTTCAATCCATCCTCAACTTCGCTGCCCATCTGATGCACCTTTCTCCTCGCTTCTCCTCTGCCAATCCCTTCACTGTCTACACATGGCCCAGCGAATTCAGTTCAAGTTACTAACAATGACCTACAAGGCTCTCCAGATACCTCCCCTCTCGCAGTCTCCGCTCCTCACAGGACCTTCATCTTTGCTCTCCTCTTATCAGTTCCTCACACAGCCGTCTCCACGATTTCTCTCGCGCTTCCCCCACACTCTGGAACTCACTGCCCCAACACATCAGACTCTCCACCACCTTCGCTAGCCTCAAAAGCAACCTGAAAACCCATCTTTTCAGGATTGCCTATAACCTACAATAACCCTGCTGCCACTGTACTACCCCACAAACATGTCTGCCCCTCTCCTCCTGTCCTGTCCTCCTTTGTAGATTGTAAGCCTTCGCGGGCAGGGTCCTCTCTTCCCTCTCTTCCTCTGTACCAGTCATTGTACTTTGATATGTTTTATGTATGTAACCTCCCTAGAAATAATGCCGCTCTAGACATAATAATGCCGCTCTAGACATAATAATGCAGGAAAAAATCTGCACAATGTTTCCCTTAATCTGCCTTCATATTTTTTGCCATCATTTTTATGCCCTGTGAACCCAGCCAGGAATTAAAATCGGCAATGGATCAGAAAGTCAGTTCACCGCAGCAGATTTGCCACCAGGATTTGGATAGTGATTATATGAATCGTGCAGAAAAACTTTTTGAAGTACAGGATTGTGGATTCAGCTGCAGATCCAATGTGTTTTCTCAATAAAATTTGCAACCATACATTTTGCCGCAGATTTTCAGTGGGAAAATTCCCAACGCTCCTTCCACACTAATTGATTTGCTGTCAGTTTAGGATCCACACCGCAGGACAGCTTTTTTTTTTTCCCATTTACGGTAGAATTTTTGTCTGCACTATTGATATTTAGTAAAATCTTTTCTACTTTGCTGTTAATGCTGTGAGTTTTAGGCCCGGAAAATCTGCAGTGTAGCTGCCCTGTGTGGACGTAGCCTAAGGGTAGAGCCACGTACAGCAGCTGCTATTCTCTGAAGTGTAGCCAGGATATGGCGGATAATGATTTTCCAGCTAAACAGCAATTTTAACAGAAAAAGCCAGACAGGCATAAACTAGTGTTTGAGAAAAAGGGCTGACTGGTGGCAAAACCTCATAGGGCGCATCTCCATGGCATAGGACAAATGCCGGCGGTATTTGTCCGGTTTTGCGCCCGTCCCCACGGCTGCGGGGGGGGGGGGGGGTGGCTCCCATTGAGAAGCACATCTTCCGTCGGGAAACCAGACGGAAGATTGTGCTTCTACAATGTTTTACTGCCGGCGACAAAACCGTCCGACGGCAAAACCTGTGCAGTGGGGACTGCTGCACGGGTTTTCCATACAGCACCATTGTGCTCATTTTCGGCTGGTTTTTCAGGCGGTCTGCAAAACCGCAAACCGGCTGAAAGACCGGCCGAAAACCTGTGCCGTGGGGACATGCCCATACTAGCGCAAATTCTGGTTGATCAATGGATGATGCATTTTGCTGTACCCTTAGGCTGCGTTCACACTGTGTTTTATTGATGCGTACTTTGCAGCGCTGATTGGAGGCTAAAACCAAGAATGGATCCAAAGCAAAGAAGAGGTACAAGCCTTCCCGTTAAACTTTTTTTTTTGTCTCTTAGGGGGCGTTCACACCATGGCTTTTTTGGCACGGACACGGTCAGCGCCGAAAAAGCGGTTTCCTCATTGATAATTCTGCGCTTGCCAGAGGGACTTTCAGCGAGGAAACCACCCGGACTGCCCAAGGCGGATGTCTGCCTCGTATATTTTATTATTATCTGCGCATCAGGCGCCTTAAAGAATTGGCATGTCAGTTCTCTGCAGACGCGACAGATAATACTGGATCTGAATGACGACGTGGATTTTACATAGTATACATATAATGTACTTAACAGTCGGTTTGGACGCTGATTCTGAGCCACTAAGCTATTTGTGGAACTCCCAATTGTGTGTAGGAGAGTCTCGGCCACCTCTCTGTTCAGAACGAAGAGGTTTCGGAGATAGGGACCTATCAGACAATGATCGCATGTCCTAGCGATATGCCATCATTGTCTAAAGTGGAACAACCCCGTGTTCCTCAATGTACCTTGGCAATGATTAGTATATAGGGCCGTGGTCTGTTGTGGCCCCCGTGACTCAATTGCGGGCTGCTGTTCTGGAAGGCATTTATGGCTGCCATGTTTTTACTCCTATTACACTCTGAGGATAGAATGCCTGTGTAGGCAGTACTGATATAGTGCCGTACATAGGACAAGCAAACGCATGTTCAAGTTCCCCAAACGGACTAATAGTACAAAAAAAAGTTTAATAAAATACTAAAAATAGTAAAAAAATTTTTTTTTTTTTTTTTACCAGATTCAAAAAAAAAAAAACATTATTAGTATAAGCACATCAATAAAAGTCTGAACTAAGATGTTATATTATTTATCAGAATTGCTGGAATTGAACTGACCTGCAGAGTACAAATAACAGGTCATTTTTACTAAACTGAGAACTCCAGAAAAATATAACCCCTACAAAAATGCAGCAATTGCATTTTTTTTCTCATTCCATCCCACAAGTAATTCTTTTTTGGGTTTCCCAGTACAGCATTTGGCATGGTCAACAGTATCAAGAAAAAAAACATCTTGTCCTACAAAATAAAAAAAAGCTTTCATGGTATTTTGTGAATCCCCAGAATTTCTGACCTTCAGATGAGATGACCTGGGTAGACCGCAACAAAAGGGGCTCGCTGGCTCTGAGGGGGTGCGAACACACGAAACCTTAGGGACCTTTCCGGACGTAATAGCTTAGGGTCGGTTCCCGTCCTCCTCCACTACACAAGACTGTGGATGTTTGATTAAATATTTTGTAAAGCAATGTATCCATGATGGCTGACGATAGTTTGTTTTGTTCTATTCAAAAATTGTTATTTCCTTATGGTTAAGAATATACGGTTTATATTTGTGAAGACGCAAGTTTGTCAGGGATAATGTGTCACTCAGATATGGTCCCTTACCATACTGACTAATCTCACTGTTTGAAGAGGCTAAACTTGATATATGATTTATATCTGCTGAATAAGATTGTCTCTATTAGGCACGCAAGAAGCAAGCCTAGCCTGCGAGCTGGCAACAAACTGCATTTCTGACTATTTTGTTTTAAAAAGTGATATTTAATGTCTTCAATAAAGCATTGAATTTGAAAAAAAAATAAAAAGCTTTCATATGCATGAAAAAATGAAAAGTTCTGGCTTTTGGAAGATGTAGACGAAAAAACAAAAATCAAAACTTCAAAAATATCTGCATCCTTAAGGGGTTAAAGAGGAACTGTGCTTTGTCACAAGCCCCTCATTTAGGACTCTCATAGAGTGACAAGTAAGACTCATTCTTGATTCTCTCTGGCAGATGAAGTTATCCGCAAGCGCCTCTTGATCGATGGTGATGGTGCCGGCGCCGACAGAAGAATCAACCTCCTGGTCAAAAGTTTTTTAAAGTGGTGCAACTCTGGATCGCAGGAAGATGGGTAAGAACGCCTGCACTTACTACCTTATGCAGCTGGACTGGGCAATGCCTCGTACAGTGTTTACGGTTACACAACAGATTTTTTTTTTTCACCAGAAAAATCTATTGCAGAATCCGTGTCAGAAAACTGAGGGGATATGGTCAGGTTTCTGCCACGGATTTTCACGGGTGCTTCTATTCTTGTATGTGGTTTGCTGCATTTGCAGCATGATTCCTGGACATGAGCCAAAGTATTACCAGGGAAATATACCTCTTTATGCTTATTGCTTCCATGTAATCAGTATTTTTTTTTTCAGTGAAGGGGTTGTCCACTTCCTAAGAAAAACTAATAGGCAGCTATTGGCACCCTATTAAAACATTTTTTAAAAACCCTATATTTCCTCCACTCCCATATGCCAGGGCTGCATCTCTTCAGGTTTCTTTCTAGTACCTCCACATGGAGACCTCACATGCCTCTAAATGACTTCACCGTTTGTAAGTGAAAACAAAAACTGGACTCTCCTTTTACCCAGCGATCCAGCAAAAGCTTCAGCTGGCACTATGATCTCGACGTGACCTCTGCCATTACAGACAAGATCATACAGTCACTTGCTGTACTATTGGCTCATTGTTGGGAGCTACAATGGCAATCATATACGTCCCATGATCACTGATTGACTACAACAGGTTATGTGCAGGCAGCTTGCAAACAAAGACCACAGCGGCCACCGGATCTTCTGCGCTGGATTGCCGGGCAGTTGGGAGAGGGAAGTACCCTGTTATTTGGACCTTTTTGATTTTTATTTACCGTATTTTTTTAATAGTGGAAAGTCCCTTTAACCTCTGCAGAAACCAGATTTTATTTTTTTGGTATTCTAGAACTTATAAGTTTTTTATTTCAGTAAAAATACACTGCATTGTGCAGTTTTTTGCAGGACAAGTTTGTGTCTATGTGTACCGTTTTTGATAAAAAGTAACTGCGGGTTGTTGCAGCCTAGTCTTGTTTAAGTCAATGGGACAATGTTGCTGTACCCTGCACAGGCACTACAAAATTTAGGCCATATGGGATCTTAAAAAACCTCTTTAATACTTATATATTCCATTGTATTGCACATAGAGATACATGGGCATCTATTGTTAGGACACATTACTGGCACAGAGACAGCACTGGAGCCTTTTTTCTGGGACCAGGTTATAGTGATAAAAGTCCTGCCTTAGTGATCATGGTGCTGGTAATCAGAGGTACAAGGGAGTCCTCTCATGGACGTAAATGGAAAACTAGAGCCCCATAGCAAAATGAGATGGGCCCCCACCAGCTTCTGAAAAGAAACTGAAACAGCAGCGTAAGTAGCAATTATTAACCGTATAACGAATTGCAACATACAGCAGAAGAAACACGTCACCACTTTTCTAAGTAAATCTATTTCTAAAGGTGCTACTGACATGAAATTCTCACCAGATGTCAGTAACAACCCATCCAGGCCACAGACAAAGAAATCAAACCATAGATGTCCATAAATTATGTGTAATAATGAGAAATGACACAGGGAAAAGGTATTAAACATATGAAGAGAGGTGCAGAAAGCCATGGAAAATCATGACACAGGCTGAAATCTTATTGTAAATGTACACTCTTTCACTCCCAGATATATTCAATTTTGTCAGTATTTCTCCATTTATTTCATATTTTTATCCATATCTTATGGTAAATCGTTGTAAATGTTATAGTAGAAAAATACAAAAGTTTCTTTAAAATGAACCTGCGGTATCCTCCTGTCCATCGGAATCAACAATCAGTCCATGCTGTTTTCCATAATGACCTCCTGTTCTGTAGCTCTTTCGGCTCAGACAGGTATGCGCAGCCTTCCACTACGTTTCGGGGTCCTCAAAACTTGCGAAAGGCTGAGCCGAAAGAGCTACAGGGGGGTGGGGATCATTATGAAAAACGCCATGGAATGATTGTTGATTTCAATGGACA
This sequence comes from Phyllomedusa bahiana, assembly GCA_025379985.1. Classification (NCBI taxonomy): domain Eukaryota; kingdom Metazoa; phylum Chordata; class Amphibia; order Anura; family Hylidae; genus Phyllomedusa; species Phyllomedusa bahiana. Next base: position 49,528 of record JAODAL010007008.1, read on the forward strand.
GGAGGAATTTTAAAGAAACTTTTTTGTATTTTTTTACTATAACATTTACAACGATTTACCATAAGATATGGATAAAAAGATACTGATTCAGTAATGACATAAGAGCACTGCATATAAAACAATTTCACTAACACTGCGGAGTCATGCGGAGTGTGCATGGCGTTATCCTTTCTGCTCTGGATTATGAAGCCACAAGCACTCTGTGTGCCAATGTATTACGGGGATCTCTCCGAAGTACAACACCAGAAAGGGCATGCCACAGTTCTTTTTTGTCGGATGTATATAGAAATAGATATACAGTAAGGGTATGTTCATACAGTGTTTTTAGATGCCTGTTTGGATCTGTGTTTCGGCTACAAAACACAAATCTAACAATGTGCAGTGTGATTTATATTAGTTTTAATGTAAAACACACATCGGCATTCAGACGTCTGATTACTGATACATGCGTCTTTCTGATCCATTCTTGATCCATTTTACGCGACAGAAACCCTGCTGCAGCGAAAACGCATCCAAACACAACACACGTTGGGTACGTGTTGGGTTTGGAGCAGTTTTCAATCCGTTTTTCAGATAGAAAAACGCCATGTGAACATAACCAAAGACACAATAAACTGTGGGTGCTATATTCCTGGCATACCTCAATGATGTGACATCTGATAGGGCATACTACAATTATTTATTAGCTTGACCACAGTAAAATTGCCACGTTTTTGGGGTCACGTGAGTGTTGCTCCAACACGAACAAGAGAAGGAGCAAGGGTTCCTTCTTTCCTGTTGCCAAGATCCGACCATGTGACTGCAAGAAGCAGGTAATATTAGCCTCTTGTATAACTTCTGTCACAGAAGTAGCAAATGTCCCATAAAATATAACGTTTAGTAATGTCTCAATACTAAAACCCCTATCTAGAAAATCCACAATCTTAGAGCCAGGTCATAAAGAGTATTTTACTCACCCCTTATGATGACCGAAAAAAAGATTGCAGGTGTAGGCGGGCTATTTGCCACAGGTTCTAGCACACTATTTAAACACGGTCATTCATCCTCACCCTCGGATCATATTTCCTTTTTGATTTCGTTTGTACTTTTGCTTTTTCTGCCCACTGACGAAATTACGCTGTGGAAACATGTTTGGGCAATTGTATTATTCGCATAGAGTGTTTTAGGGACACCTGTGGCGTCGCCCCTTTAAGGGAGGTCACCCCACATAGGGAAATGGTAGGGTAGATAATAGGGTCAGTATTCCTCTCCGTAACCACCAATTGGTATACTGGCGACTGCCTATTGCCATCTACTGTGGTGAACTTTATTTTTTTGTGAAAAATAGCCCGCCTACACCTTTCGGTTGTCATAAGGGGTGAGTAAAATACTCTTTATGACCTTGCTCTATATTGTGGATTTTCTAAGTAGGGGTTTTATTATTGAGACATTATTAAATGTTATGTTTTATAGGATATTTGCTACTTTTCTGTGATATTGGTCAAATTCATATCCTCACATACAGTTTTGCTTTTTCCTGTGATTTTTCTTCTATAATAATAATAAGAATTTTTATTTATATAGCGCCAACATATTCCGCAGCACTTTACAAATTCGAGGGTAAACATACAGACATTACACATTAAAAGTACTTACAAATGAGACACAAGGTGTGAGGGCCCTGCTCGTGAGAGCTTACAATCTATTAGGGTGTATGCAGGGGCGTAACTAGAGAAGCCAGGGCCCCAAAGCAAACTTTTGGATGGGGCCCCCGGGTGGTAGCTAGGTAGCTTAGCACCCACCGGGCAGTAGCTAGGTAGCTTGGGGAGATGTAGGCAGCTTCGGGCCCCCTGGCAGTAGCTTAGGGTTCCTATGTAGGTAGAATGGGGGCCCCATGTAGCTTAGGCCACCCCTGTAGCTAGAATAGGGCCCTCTGTAGATTAGTGCCCCATTGTAGGCAGAAAAGTTCCCCCCCTGTATATTAGTGACCCTTGTTGGCAGAATAGTCCCCCTTGTAGGCAGAATAGTTCCCCCCCCCCTGTAGATTAGAGCCCCCCTGTAGGCAGAATAGTCCCCCCTGTAGGCAGAATAGTCCCCCCTGTAGGCAGAATAGTCCCCCCCCCCCCGTAGATTAGAGACCCCCTGTAGGCAAAGTTCTCCCCCCAAGCATTAGGGCTCCCTGTAGGTATAGTTCTCCCCCCCTTTAGAGCCCCCTGTAGGTATAGTTCTCCCCCACCCCTTTAGAGCCCCCTGTAGGTATAGTTCTCCCCCCCCCCCTTTAGAGCCCCCTGTAGGTATAGTTCTCCACCCCCTTTAGAGCCCCCTGTAGGTATAGTGCTCTCCCCCTTCCTTTAGAGCCCCCTGTAGGTATACCCTCCCCTCCCCCCCCCCCCCCCCCAACGGACGTGCATACAATTAAGAGAGGGCTTCTGTGAAGCAAGGGGGCGGAGCCTGCCGGCGGCGACTGCCCCCTCTCCCCCCGGCTTCACAGACCGGCCCTGCAGCTCTGCACCCGCCGCAGTGAACTGGCAGGGCTGCGGCACACATGTAATTATACATGTAAACACACAGACCGCCGCCAGCGGCACACTACTGCAAAGAGGGCAATACATTACGTGGAAATCCCTAAAGAAGCATTTATGCTATCTATCACACATGAAAAAACTTTGAGACTCTCGGTTCACATATTTTGATCACAAGATGTTTAAGCTGCCACCGACTTTCAACGTGATCTCAAAATCGGGCAGTCCTATCCTATCTTTACCTCTCAATCGAGCCAATCAGGCCTCTCACTGGGTAACCGACCTCCATTATTAGGAGTGAAGAAATAAAAAATCACCCAACATGCAAGCTGCCCTTCTTATGACCGCCTGTGAGAGTGGGCGGGGACAGAAACACAAAATGGAGGCACCCCTTCCTTCCCATATAGGTTAAAATCAATGTCCACCAAGTATAACGTATGTTTCTGCACACAAAAACATCTCTGAAAAAACGTATGCAAACCTGGGTGCCACTGGCAGGGCTGCGGCACACATGTAATGTACATGTACACGCACAGACCGCCGCCAATCTGAGGATTGGCACTTCTAAATTGTCACTTAGAAATCTGGCACGTGAAATATGGCCCTCAGACCGGAGCTCTGCAACTTATACTCAACTATGATGAGTTCAAATTGAGCATTAGGGCCTTCAGGTGTCGTAAATGGGTGGAGCTACAAATAGCTCTGCACAAAGCAGACACTTCAAGGGGAATATCTGGGATTGATGGCTACACAAATAAACACAGGATAAATTATGGAAGACAGAGCTGGGCCAAAATATCTAGACAAAAATGTACCATTTAAACAAGGCAGAGACAATTAGACATATAATGCGGTGGTTTGGCTGGGATTTGCTGTTCACCAGACAAGACTTAACCAGCTTGCAGGTCAGGTGTCTGCAGTGTAAAACTGTGATTTTCTATTCCATCTCTGTGTACAGAGCCATATTATGCCCATGTCCTGCACCATGTGAGGTTGAATTCTAGAGACCTGTGTGTAAGGTTGGATCTAGGTCAGGAATGTGCAGCTTTAGTGTATCCCTCATGTTGTTCCCTTTTCTCCACAGATACGCCCAGTACCAGCGCATGCTCAGCAGCCTGTCCCAGTGCTCTTTCTCCATGGGTAAAACTCTCCTGGTACACGACATGAACCTCCGAGAAATGGAGAACTATGAGAAGATATATAGTGATATTGGTAAATATTATATAACTATATATGTACTAACAGGTAGGTTTTCTGTAGAAGTATACTCTGCCTGTAATCAGGCTGCCTCTTGTAGTCACCTGTTGTCTGCTGAAGGGTGTCTCTGGAACTTCCTATAGTCATAAGACTTATCAGAAGGTGTACAGCTTTAAATCCACCCTTTACAATTGCAATAGACTGTAATTGACTTATACACTAATTATTTAAATGCCATTGATACAGGTAGCTATGCATTCTTGATAAGGTAGGACATCACTTCACAATGGCCCTCACTGGGCATAAGGTTAACTCATTTACCTTAAATGCTAGACAGTGACCTAGCAGGACTCCTGAAATTCCTTTAACAAGATTTGGTTTCCTTCTCTGTCTGAAATGAAAGCATTACATAGTGGTGAGTACTGATGTCATGTTTACCATAGAGCTGAATGATCCCTATTGTGTTAGATGTGTTCACTGCCTCCACCTTGTGGTGAATGCTGTGGACTGCAGGAGAGGAGAAACTACGGTACATAGGCTACTCACAAAAAGTTAGGGATATTTGTCTTTCTGGTGAATTTATAGAAAACTTTAACATTTAACGGAACAGTGATATTTTATCCTGGAAGTCGGCCATTTAAGTCTTGCAAGCAATGTTAATTTTCTCCTCTCAAACAATTTAATGAAACACAGGCCAACAACAGTGGAGGGTACACACCATCACAAGATGTCAGTGTCTCAGTAACGTGTCATGTGGTCTCGAGCATCAATTCCAGCTTGACAACGAGGTCTCATGCTGGTCACAAGTCACATTACTGACTGCTGAGGCATCCCACTCTTCTTGAAGGACGCCCCTCAGTTACGATCTTCTACACGGTGACTCTGTTGATCCCACATGGTTTTCTAGGGGGTTCAGGTCTGGAGGAGGTGCAGGTCATTCCAATTGAGGTACCCCAGTCTCCCAACAGCCGTTCCCTAATGATACGACCTTGATGAGCTGGAGCATTGTCACCCATGAAGATGAAATTACCCCTGTTGTTCATGCAAAGGCTTATGACTGGATTATGTTATTTAAGTATCAGAGACTTGTCACTGTACCATACAATTCTGTATTGACTAGACACACCTACCCACACTGGAACAGCACCACCACCAAAGGCTCGTCTGTTGACAACAGTGGCGGCCATAATCTCTGCTCAGAGAGAATCGACTTTCATCACTGAACAGCACTGACCACCGGTACCATGTCCAGTGTAGATGCTCCCTGGCCCAAGCAAGACGATGATGCCTGTGCCTGGTGGTGTGGTCAGGTCGTCTAGCACACAGACCATGCTGATGTAAATGGTTACAAATGGTCCGATGTGACACTTGGTTGCCTCTCACCTCCCTTAAACGTGCTGGAGTTGTGTGGCATTCATCATCCGGTTCTGCAGGGCATTGCTAACAATGAAGCGGTCATCAGTGTGTGATGCAGCCAAAGGACATCCACTTCTTTCCTTTCTGTGACTCGTTCAGTCTCTCTGTATTTCTGTGGTACTCTAAGCCCAGTGGTCACTTTCGTCTGAGAGCATCCTGCTTGAAGCCTTGCAATGGCGAGGTACTGTTGATCAATTGTAAAGTGTTGCCTTGGTCTCATGATGTCAAAATGTGAACAGCATGATGAGAAGGACTGATTAAATCCCAATTCAAATTGATCCTCTAAATTTATTGGGTGATTATGGAATCAAAAACGTGTTGGGAATTTTGCCATTAAGCTCCTTGTTAAAGATCAGCAAGTTGTACAAAAAGTACTAAAACACTGAACAGGTAATGGATGGACTCATTTAGTTCATTTAACAAAAATGTCAATAAAATGTCTGTTCGTACTGAAATTTCAGCCAAGAGCCAAATATCCCTAACTTTTTGTGAGTAGTGTAGTTGTAGAACTGTGCCCGGAGAAACTAAATACTGTCTTGTTGAAATAAGAAATGCCTGGAGCCAAAGTTGACCTTCTCCAAGTAATCAGCCAACATACCACCTCAGTATGGTCCCCACAGTCATTCACCGAGTGCCAGAAGCCTGCACTACTTACAGCCGCCCACCAGAAGACAACCCTGTTTCTTATTGGTGCCCTCAGACTTGTACATGCATAAGTTTGAGTCAGATCTGTAGCTCTATTCCTTTGTTGCGCTTGTTCTGAGCTGCTGACTTCGTGTCTGTTGTATACATTGTGATCTAGGACTTTGACCTCCATCTGCGCATTTTACTATTTCCACGTTCTTAAGCAAACATCTGTCACTAACAGTCTGCTTATATTCCACGTGCAGAGAGCAGCATTGCAGCCGCGCACGAGAAGATTGCGGAGTGTAAGAAACAGATATTGCAAGCCAAACGCATCCGTAAAAATCGCCAAGGTAAGTGAATTTATGTAGAATTCCATAAGTTTCTGTGTAGTGGTCCAGCATGGCATGACTGTAAGGCTATGTTCACACGGCTTAAAATTGGACGTCTCTCAGTCCGTAAGTACGCGCCGTAGTGCGCAAATTACGGCTGGAATACGTCCCAGTAATTCCGGTAATCCACAGTTCCCACAGAGAACTATGGATTACGTCTCCTCTCCCTGCTCGCGATCCGCACCGAGGGGGGCGATAAGTGACATGTGAATTACCAGCGGCGTATACGCGCCGCTGGTAATGGATGTCTATGGGCCGGCGAGGTGCCGGCCCCCCACTCCCGCCCCCGTCCACACAGCGTAATTGCGGGGCGTAATTACACCCTGCAAATAAGCCGTGTGAACATAGCCTAAGCTGGACCCAATCGGATCCCTCCTATTGTAGTGGGCTTTGCTGGCATTTTAACCTGTATTATGACTTCCTAGCCATCTCCCAATGTACAAATTTCCAATCTATTATTACCTCAAAAGTAAAGCATAGCTAGAAGTTTCTGGCAGAACCTTCTGTTCTCCGTATGTAACACACACTTAGCTGAAGTAAATGTGGTTACGGGCTTGTTTGGCCAGTAGATGTCCAAGTTGCATGGTTAGCTGAATTCTAGTGCCCTCTCTGTAGTGCTGCGTGAGATTGATGCATACTGTAAACTTTAATGCTATGTAGTTACAGGATTTATTTTCTCATTTATTTTGCAGAGTATGATGCATTGGCCAAGGTCATTCAGCTTCACCCAGATCGTCATGATACATTGAAGTAAGTATTCAGTATCCAGAAAGAGCCTGCCTTTCTTTTGTAGGTCTAGGGTATGCATACTTTTGCAATTAATATTATTGCTTCAATGCATCTAAAACAGGAAACTGTGAAACATCTTTACAAATAATCTTGATTGAAAAAAAAAGAAATGCTGCCATTTTATGTCTACAGCTTCTCTGCAGATATAAAGAAACCCAGCAGCCGTATATTACTGCTTCAGCTTTCTTCTTTCTAACCTTGAGACAGTGCAAAGTGATCAAGCAGGGCATACACATTAGATAGCAGTCGGCCGAAATAGCTAGACCGTTATAACTCCTGGTCGTCGCATACACGCTAAACCAAATGTGTATGGATTCTGCTTGGGGAAATGGGGAAAAAGCCACTAGCAGCGGCTTATCTCTTCAATAACACAAGGATGGGGCAGTTGAAATTGGTGGACCGCCATGCACATTTGGTGGTTGACCAACCCAGCCAAACCTTATCAAATGTGTATGACCAGCTTAATGGATAACTACAGTAGTAGACTATGCAAAGGTTTGGTTTAAAAGCTGTAACAATGGAGACACATGGATTTGCTTAGGAGCTGAATACACAGAACATTTTTTTTTTTTTTTTATTGATCAACCGTATTTCCAAAGTTGCTCTTTTTAATTTTGACCCATTGAAGCAGTAAACATAGTTGCATAAATGCACATACCCTTTTATTAATCCATTTTTTATTTAGTGTGTGGCTATTTAATTAAAGGGGTTTTCTCATCGCTGGTTTTCACAGACTTGAGCTGTTTCTATGTTACAGCTTCAAATCCAGGGGCGAGTCTCTTCTCTCAGTAGGCGTGTATCTCCTCCCATGAGGCGAGTCTCCCCTCACTGAAGAATTGTGACATCATCATTTTGTGTGAGCAGTGGAAGGGAGAGGATGTCGGAGCTCTGCAGACCTCCTGCACTGGTTCTCATGTCTGCAGAGCTGTCGGAGCTAACAGGCTCCTTGTAACCAGAACACTTGCATTGGTGTAAGCAGTTATACATACAGCTTGAACTGATGAAACAACTGAGGCACGCTCCCCCCTCTGTTATCAGGCAGGAGGTAGAGCAGACTGTATAAAGCTGTGTTATATGAGGGGAGAGCAGTGTATAAGGTTGTGTTATATAAGGAGAGAGTGAATCTAGCAGCTAGAGACTTAGTAATTGCCCAAATCTTTTACATAGAACTATCACTGAGAGAAGGGGAATAGAGAGGAGCTGAGACAGCCTTTATCATACAGACACAGTCATCACAGGCAGCTTGTTTCACTTTCATTTTCAACAGCTCAGAGGGGAGTAATCACAGAATGCAGGCAGCCAATCACAGCACAGGGGGCGTGTTTGAACAGGCTGAATGAAATGTCAGTCAGCCAATTGCAGAAAAAGAGGAGTGTACCGTCCACCTGTTGCAGAAGTAGCTATAGATGCACAGATCAGCTCATATGTGTTATACGAAGTGATTTAGGTAATGCAAACCAATTGCAAAAGTGCTTATTTTTACTGTTCCCATCATTAGAGATATGATCTTTGTAGCGGGAAAACCCCTTTAAGCATTTGATTAGTATTGTTAGTAGTCTAAAGACCCGTTCATGCTTTTAACACGTGGACTTGTGTTTTACATTACAGGGCTCTGGAAGCACTGGATAAGGAGCTGAAGCAGCTGTCTCACACCAAGGAGAATGTGGAGGATAAGGTGAGATTTTGGACTTGATTTGCTTTATGGTGTTCCTGCCTTCTAATACGTATTTCCAATTTAAGCAATTTAAGTTACCTTAGTTAGGCCCCCACACGTGAGGTATCCGCCCATATATGTATTGGCATAAAAAAATAGGAGTAGGAAGTATTCTAGCATTTACAGTGGACCCTTAAAGGGGTGTTCTCGCCATGCTGTTTTAAAGAGCTACAGCCAACTTCAGGCTCACACTCCCTGGTTAGGCTGTGGTCGGCTCTACAGCAGGGATTTGCATTTCAACATTAGCTGAAGAATTACTGCTGGAGGAAATGCACAAGGCTCCCGAGATTACATTTTGTCAGTAAGTAACATAAACAGGCCCCATCCTGCTGATAAGACACAGCAGGGAGTGATATGCTGGCCACTGCTGCTAGAGTAGAGAGAGGAGGCTGGTAACCTAGAGAAGCTTGTTAATAAAAGCAGAAAATAAGATCTGCTTTAAGTCTGAAGGGAAGCAAAATCGGACAGCAATCCATTTAGTAATAATCTTTATTTACCTTTGCCTACATGTTTAAAGCTGATCAATGAAATGGGAATACCCCTTTAAGCTACCATATTTTCATCTTACAAGAACAGTAGTCATTGGCTGTCTAGCAGTGTCTTTCTACATTACAGTGTACTGCTACATGTTCTTTAGTATTGTTATCTGCACAAGGGTGGGCTGCTCTTTTAGACACTAGGCAGCCCACCCTACGATTGTCCCCCAGTTGTGGACAGGGACTTATCTGGCGTGGTTCAGCGTGCTGATGTCACGCACGGAGTCACACCGCATAACATCAGAACGCCGCAGGTCCTGGCATCAGAGACATCACATAAAGGAGGGATACAGTACTCGTCAATGTTCTCTATTCTTGCTGTGTTTGTGGGAGCTTAGGTCAATGCAGGGGCTATAGCATGTCCTCTTCTGTGTTCCATACTTTGGTTGCTCTGGCCTAGCTTTCAACACTTTCATTCGCTGCGATCACACCTACTGTGCTCCGATTGGCTAAGCGTCTGAACCTTATATATATAGCTGTATTGCTGTGTAACTAATAGTGACCCTAACAAGTGGGAGATCTCAGTTACACAATTAAACTGCACCTGCAAGACGGCTATATATAAGGTTCAGACGCTTGGCCAATCGGAGCACAGCAGGCGTGATTGTAGCCAATGAGAGTGTGAGAGGCTGAGCCACAGCCACCAATCAGAGTATGGAATGAAATTCTATGTCAGCTGAGCCTGATGACATCACTGCAGATGAGATATTCATAGTGGCATCCAAGGTGACTGCCCTGCAGCATTGCTGTTGACCCTGTACTGTACTAAAGTACTAATCATGTTTGGCATGCTAGCACTTGTAGAACTACAAGTGCCAGCATACCACACATGTAATAATTGTATGGGTGCTGATTAGTATGTATTTAACATCAGCAGCAGATATTAAACACATGTACTAATCAGCACCCATACAATTAGTAAATGTTTAGTGTGGGATGCTGGCATGTGTAGTTTTGGAACTGCAAGTGCCAGCATTCAGCACCACACATAATAAACATACATGTTCCGACTTAAATACAAATTCAACTTAAAGGGGTGTTATCGTTTCATTAAATGGTCTTCGGAATAAGGGGACAGTGAAAACAAGCAACTTTGCAATTGGATGTCATTAGCAAAGCTGCCTTGTTCTCACAGTGTCCCTTATCTTGTGTTTTTATTTACACTGATATCCAGTGTGGGTCTAATCCCTCCTGATCCCTCCTCCTTGCATTTCACTAGCTGAGAGCTCATTTACATTCTGTACAGCCCCTGGGTCAATTCACGGGCTGTACAGAATGACTCAGAGTTAGGGGCCGTAGCATTTTTCTGTCTCCACACCTAGCAGAAACAGACTGCAGCAGATTGACAATGAGAAAACATGACAGTTTTGACCCTGTGCCTAACTCTCCTGCATACACGCAGATCTGTGCCGTTCTTAGAAAGCCGTAATACATCTCCAGCTGTGAGAGGAGATCAGTGCTCAGATTAGATTGAATGCAGCCTGTGGTATGTATACAGCTCTTATAAAATAAGACTGATAGGGAGAGACACAGTGATATGTGGACTCAGAGAGGAGGGGGGGGGATGATGTCATCCAGCTGGGAGGGGAAGAAACGCCCCTGCATTCACAGAGCTGAGAAGCTAAGAGAAGTGTGAATCAGCCGAAGGAAGCGATACATCCCCTTTAAGAACAAATCTACAGTCCCTATTCTGGGACTGTCTGTAGTTATGGTCTCGGGTTACAATGTTTTCAATTTACAGTGGTCCTACCAGAAGCAATTAGTTTTGTAACTTCAGTGACTTCTGTGTACAGTATTGGAACTTACACATTGTGTCACTGACCGTTCTCACCTCTTAAAAGGGAATGTGTCATCAAAAATGAATTATTGTTTAACTCACATTTTTATGTTAAACACATTTTTTTTTAGGAATTTTTGGTTGTTTTTTTTAAATTTTCCATATCCCTTTCAATATTTTTTAATAATTCCCAAGTCCCGCAGTTTTCACTTTGGCCACTTGGCCTAATAATCGTCTGACACTTCCTGTTCTGTTTAGAGAGCTTTTCAGCAGTGTGCTCATTATCAGTAAAAGCAGGGTCAAACCGAAAGGAGACACCATTGTGTATAGATAAAACAGAATCCACCAGTCACAAGTGGAGATGGTCACAGCTCCCCCTCCCCCCTCCCTTCACAGTGAAAACTCTCCTATACGAGTCTATGGGACAGAAACTGTCTTAAGAATCCAATGGGCATGAAGCTTCTGTAAAGTATCTCTCTGACTGCTGTTAAAGCAGTGCAAGCAAGAATGTCTTCCCACAATCATATACAGACGGCCGAATAGAGAAATCTACAATCAGGAAATAAACGGCTGAGAGGGAAAGCATATGGATCAGGGGCTTGATTTAATAAGTAAAAAAAAAAATGGCGACAGATTCCCTTTAAGCTGGCCATACATGTTCAATAGCTGCTGCTTGAATACTCTTTCGTCCGACAGCCATCTTTCACGATCCTTTCATGTGCATGCATGCTCGCCTCGGCCAAGTGTGCATGTATTCGGCATGGGGAAAAGCTGCTGCTAAGCTCCTACAAAAGTCACTTATCTCACAAGAACAAAAGAATAGGGCTCTTGAAATCCATCTGCTCTAGCCTGGTCGAGAGACCACCATATGACCAGGTCGGCAGGTCCCACTGAAATTAGCAGGTATGGCTGACATTTATCTGACGCGTATGGCCAGTTTTACTGTTGATCCGTACCCACCTGGGCTTTATAAAGTTCCCTTTGTTTTGTTAAGTATTGGAGTGAGTAGGTTTTAATTTCCTTAGGAGGTCCTGTTCTACTTGGTGTTAGCATTCTTAGTTCCCTTCCTTGTGACTTACGTAGCAGGTAGTGGGCCATTGCAATTCACAATTTGAATTATTTAGGTCCCTGTCTATAATTATGACCAATCTGGGTTGCAGTCTAGATCACTAAATTGTTTTTCACATGAATGACGCATATTACTTACTCTCTGCCTCCAGAGGCCAAACACGTAGAAATGATATATTATAGAAACCGGTGCACTGACATCTTTCTTTTCTCTTCTGCAGCTGGAGTTAAGAAGGAAACAGTTCCATGTGCTCCTCAGCACCATTCATGAGCTTCAGCAGACACTGGAAAGTAAGTATTGTATAGACTATTGTAGTAATACTCACACAGGTTCACTGATTAAAAAAGTTATGGCTCTTTTTTTTTTTCTTTTTTCCCTGTAATAGTCTTATTGTATAAAAGTTGTTTTAAAAAAAAAAATAATAATTCGGCATTGCTGTAAGGGTATGTTCACACGGCGCCTACCTGTGCGCTCAGCAAGACGCCGGGTGTTTTAGAAGTACGCGCTGGCTAGCATGTGCTTCTAAAGCGCGAAGGGGGGGGGGGACTGGCCCTATTCACCTCCTCTTTCTCCTGGAGCATAATATGCATCAGGGAAGACAGAGGTTAATCATAGCTCTCTATGATTACTGTAGTTACAGGCTGTATTTCGGGGCGTATTGCAGCTCAATTACGCGCGAAATATGGCCTGAAAGACACTGTGTGAACATACCCTAATTGTGTAAAGTCCAAGAATAAAGGCTACATCCTATTTATGATGTATGGCTAATGGCCTTAATATAAAACATGTAAAAAGGAAGTGATGGAATTGCTTTTTTTGCGCATTTTACCCACTAAAACATTAGAAAAATTTCATCAAAGCATACCCTGGAAATGTGCCACTGAAAAATAAAACTTCACACACACACAAAAAAACATCAAGTCCTCATACAGCTATTTTGCATGCTGCTTGGATAATAAATTGAACATAAAGTGAAAGTAAACAAGTTATGGCTCTCTCAAAGCAACAGTGCAACATTAAAATATTTCTGTAGTACTAAGGGAAACCTGTCAGGTTATGTTTCCTGCCCTACATGACACAGGATCTGATAGAGGAGAGAAGCTGAGCTTTGCGATCTATATGATTATATGATCTGCCCACATACAGTGATTGACAGCTGCTCTGTATACACACCAATACAGGGAAAGCTGTCAGTCAATGTATGTGGCTAAGTGTAAGCAGGACTTCTACTGTCTCTTAACCCCTTACTGACATGTGACATAAACGTATGTCATCATGGGAGTATGGAGCAGGCGCACTCGCTGACTCTGCTCCATACACGGCGGGTGCTGGCTGATTATTACAGCTAACACCCACCACTAACAGCAGAGATCAGAGCTGGCTGCACCCCATTCCTCCCTCCGAACCCACTTCCCCCCTCTCCCTTTCTTTCCTCCACCACCACATGCACACAGCAAGATAACAGGGTGTCGATCAGTTAATGTGGTAGCTTGAAGCCTTATAACGCTTCTATTTCTTTCTGAAGTAATAGATCTGCCATCTTGGTACACCCTTATGCATTATCTATATAAAGCAGAAGGGTGTACAAGTGATTGTGCTACCTTGTGGTCAAGTACCCTAGTGGAACTGAATGTAAAAATGTTTTTTAAAAAATTAAAGTAAAATATATGGCCTTTGCCATTCTACATATTAAAAAATTGTTATACATAATTGGTATTGCGGCATCCATGAAAATGCAAGTGAAATCTAACTAGTGAAATCTAACTTAATTTATCCTGTATGTTAAACACTAGGGAAAAAAAATTCCAAATACCAACATTTTTTTTAAATTATTTTACGTTCCCCCCAAAAAGCAATTAAAAAGTCGCATATATCCCAAAAAGGTACCAATAAAAACTACAGTTCACTCACACATAATGGTACTGGGAAACCGAAAAAAATTCTAAGTGGGCTAAAATGTGAAAAAAACCATACTTTTTTTTTTTGGAGGGATGAGGCTTGGAGGGTTCGTTTATATGGCATTCATTCTTCGGTATAAATGTGTTGTCTGTATTCTGCAGGTCAATACGATTCTAGTGATACCAAGAAAGTAGAGTTTCCATTACGTTTTAGTACTTTTCAAAAAATAAAAACATTCTCTATCTGACTCTCTGCCCATTGGGATGCATTGCTCAATTCTCTAGGTTTGTGAGAAAAATGTTAATTGATTTTTACATTATATTCTCTGGATCAGCGACTTGACAAAGCCTTAAGATCAAAAGAATTGCTCTTCTCCGATTAAATCTTAGCCAGATCGGAGTACACAGCGTTATTGACTATTCAGAAGCTGTATAAAATCGGGTCCCTCCTCCCTCACAAAAAGAAAAGGTCACCAATGGTCATTTCTGCTAATATGAAAGTAAAACCTTTATCTCTCTAATACTGAGAAGCATCTTATTTGCTAATGATAAGTAATTAAGCAAAGTCTTAAAATTTCATTCACTGTCTTAGTGTTTTTCTCAGAACCAATAGGTCCTCTTTGAAGAGGTGTTCCCATCTCAGATATGTATGGCATATTGATAGGATATGCCTTTAATGTCTGTTAGGTGTGGGTCTGGTCTTGAGAATGGGCTTCTGAAAGTCTCTCTGCAGAACATAGAGGAGGCCATGCTTACACAGTACTCTCCAATCTGTTCTTTGGGAGCTCCAAGTGCAGTCGAGCAGTGGGCTTAGCTGTACTTGGAATTCCCACTGAACTAAACAGAGTGCCACCCAAATGCCAACTTCTCACTATTCTGCAGGGAGACTATCGGGGGCCTGTTCTTAAGATAGGTGCCCGTATTAAAGGAAGACTCCAGCTTTGCACAATATATTACAACAATCCACAGCCATAAGACATTTTGAAAATCTTTAAAGGGGTTGTCTCACTATAAGGATTGCTTTTTATGTTAAAGATCTTGCAAAAACAATTCACTCTGCAATACGTGTCCATTAACAGTGTCCTCCCTATTCCTAGATATCCCCCTCTTATATGGGCTGCATCAGCTCCTCAGGTCACTATAGCTACAGACCTGTTCGATCTCTCTTGATAGGCTGTCAGTGCTGGTCGCTATAGGTTCAGACCTTGTGTCCTCAGCAGCTCGTCACTGCAGACCAGTAGAAGTCAGTAAATTAAAAAATGAAACTGAGAACACAGGATTGAGATAGGATGAATTGATGCAGTGAGACAATCCCTTTAAAAACAATATGCTTTACTTATTTTCACTGCTTGTAATTATATATTTTTTTTCATTTACATATAAAGATAAATGGTTATTTGAGAGCAGTGCATTGTGGGCGCTTAGCTTAAAGGGGTTGTCTCGCTACAATGATTGGGTTTTAATTAAAAGATCTTTAAAAAACAAGCAGCTTTGCAATATATGTTCATTACAAATGTGCTACTGATTTTGAGTTATCCCTGGTAGTAGGAGTGCATCAGCTCCTCAAATCACTATAGTCACCGACCTGTTGATCTTTCTCTCACTGGCTGCCAGTGCTGGTGACATCAGCAGCTTCTCAATGCAGGTCGGAACACAGAGCCCCTCCTGCACAGTATGAGGCCACTTGCGATGCTTCTGTAGAGGAGGGAGGGGGAGGGCTCTACTCCTGGCTTCTGTGTCTGTGTGGCTGTGCTGCCTGGATTAACCCAGTGTGTGCCTGCTCCCTCCTGCTCTCTACACAGATTGAGGAGAGCAGAGGTGAAGCTGATCTGTGGTCAGTAGGATGTGACAGCAGTGAAGTGTGTTACTATAATCATGATGTTTGTGGAGCTTTGACTATACTAATAGAACAGATCAGGGGGGCATGTGAACGGTTCATATCCTGTTATGATGGGAGGACAGCACAGAACAGTGATTGTTGTTGCTTGAGATGTCAGTGGAGATTTGTAGGAACACTTACATTCGCCCCCTGCTCTGCTGTATAAGCATACAAATCTCCACAGACTTCTCTGCACAGTGCAGCTGATTCAGCAGTAAGCAGCAGATCTAGGCAGGCACACACAGGGTTAACCCTGGCAGCAAACCCCATCACCCCCTCCCTCCTGTATAGAAGTTACTACAGTAGGAGGAGGAGAGCTGTCTGTGTGCTGTCTGCTACTCTGATTTCCATGATCTAGGATGGGCACAGTAAGGTTTATTACTTCTTTCATCCACTGTAGTGAGGGGATGAGGTACAACTTTCAGCAGGAGGCATAGGGCAGTAAACTCTCATGTAGTTTGAATAGAACATGATCCCAATGCTAAGTCTGAATGACTGAGAGTTAGAATCAGAGCGAGCACCAGGGTGATGACGTAGGTGCAGGGAGGGGGAGGAGAAGAGGCAGGCAAGAAGCACGCCCCTGAATTCAAAAATCCTGTGGTGCCAGACACACTGAGGTAGGCTGAAAACCTATAGTGAGACAACCCCTTTAATTGCTCAGTTAGTCCTGAGTCACATGACTTGGTAAATTGCATTTAGGTCTAAATCAATGCAAGATAAGTTTTTCTGTCAACCCTTCCATCCCTTCCAAAGCACATACTTTGGATTGTAAGTCTGCCAACCCATTGTTTTCAAGTGGTGAAAGAAGAACAGATTCATGTTAAATCTTAATTTTGCTGTCTGTGTGATTAATAACAGTTGATGTCAGCAATATATTATTGTGCAAACACAAATAATGCAATAAAACAGGGAAGGATGTGTTTGGAGGTAATTCTGCTGGTTGAGCAGAGGCAACCAACATGAAAAAATAAGCCCAGACTGCAAGACATGTTTTCAGATCTGTTCTGATCACCCCATTCACGATGTGCACAAAGCGGAGTCTGTATTATAATAGTGCAGTGTCCTGAGATCTTCTGCTGAAAGGATTTACATGTCCAACCAACTGCTATGCTTCTGTTTTATACAACAGATCGCATAAGGAACTACTGTAATGTAATTATAACCAGAATGATGCTGCTTGGAAGCAATTTTGCAAATTGTTTCTATCAAAAGGAACCTGTCACACGAATGTGCAGCTCTGTCTTTAGAGCAGGAGGAGCAGATTGATATATAGATTTATGGGTAAAGATCAATATAGAGCTTGGTCCACACTTTTTTTCCCCCCTATATTTAGCTTCTATGTCTGGAAAGTTTCTGACGCAGCTGCTAAACATATCAAAAGGGAGGTCTGTTAGTAAAACTGAGCCCAAAAAGTGGTCTCTGGCCAGTGTACATCAGTATACCCCAAAAAATGGGTATCAAAATACTACAGTAGACTATGCTATTTCCATAGAAGGGATCCTGTAATAAATGTATCCAATAAAAAGATACCATGCTTGATGCCACTGGTATCGATTACACATACAGTGAGCTTTTCATGACCTCTTCATTAAAGAGATGATATTGTAGCCTATGGGTTACATATGTTTTTAGTAGCATCCATACTCCCTACTGTCTGCCCCCCACTTCTTGCTAACTAAACTTTGCTAAGTTTGGAACAAGTGGGAGGCTTATAGAATGGAGTTTGACTGCAGAGTCAGAATAAACAGAATGTTTGCAGTCTGTTATAATAGAGAAATGCGTTATTATCACATTGGATCTGTGTATACACTATAGTAGGAACATTTTACTCCGGACTAGACTTGTTTTACTTTTCAGTTGGATCATTATAAAAATGGTTGCAAAAGTAGTCATAGCCAGTAAGTCATCAACAGTGTGTAGTGTTTTTGCTATAGATGGCTCTTATTTTATTTTCCTGTCTTTTCCCAGATGACGAGAAACTGGCCGAAGAATCTCAGGATTCCCAAATGGAAAGTGACGCTCAGTAGTTATAGCCTAAACCACTTGCAAGAGGACCTCATTTGATTTCTTAAAGGAACATGCGTAGTTCCAGACTTGAAGGGGCTTTGCATGACTTCTGTCTTTAGTTGTGTTTGACTCTCTGTGTCACGCTCCTTTCCTTCAGGTCCTGCACTAATATTACTCTCTCTTCGTGTGTTCCTGTAAGTATATCTAAAAATGAGACTGAAAGGAAATCTGTAAGAGAAGCCACTGCTATGTTAAGCTTTTTTGCTAATGGCAGTTTTGTGTAACGTCATATATATTTGTCCAAATACTATTTTGCATTGTGTATACACAGCAGATATACGTTACAAACTGTATTTGACCATTCTGTCAGTCATATCCATTTTCATGAGAAATTAAAGTTGGTTTTGGAAGTGTTTTGTGTACTTTAAAATAAAAGGATTTTTAATAAGTTCGGTAGTTTTTTGAAATTCATGTCAAGAATTTTTTTTCTCACTCACAGCTGCTTCTTAGCTTTGTATTCTACCTGTAATAAGTAGCAGAGTTGTTCTGTGGTGGTGTTCACATAATCTTACTGCAATTTATGGGAACATTCTAGTATCACTGTAGGAAGTATATCTCCAATTATACCAAGAAATGATTACATGGAAGGAGTGTGCACAATAATTGTTTTCCTAGAAGAGTCTGCATCCTAGACTCCTATCTCCAGTACGGGAGCCAGTGCTGTAGAATCACTTTACATCCTACAGTGCTTGCTCCTGTACTGGATATACAAGCCTAGGAAACGGAGCAGAAAGGGTAGATATGAGCAGCCTTGAGCTTGGATGGCTGTAGGTTTTAGATGGTATTATACTCTGCAGTACAAGATATTCAGAACAAGGACTATTGTGCACATTTCTGCACTTAACTCTTTTCCCTAAAGAGGAATTATGAGATCCAAAAAATGACTATCCTTATAAAAGTCTCTGTAGGTGAATAAACAGTGTTCCTATAAATGGGGCCTATGAGTAAGTGCTGTATACAGCATCGGCCTGGAATGCCTAGGATTGATCACTGGCGTTAATTCTAAGTGACCACTCTACAATTACTGTATATGACTGCACATACCTTCAATCAAAAAGACACCTTATCAGTTGCAGGTGTTACAGCAGCTGTCAGGGTATCCCCACCTTTAGTTAAAGGGGTTTTGCCACAATGTAATGTTGACGTGGGATCCTCCAAAATGGGTATTTAATCACTTTTCTAAATATAATTTTGGGTTACTTTACCAACCTCATGCACCCACACAATGCGGGGAGTAGAGTGATCGCTGCCTTAGACAACGAAAAAGCTTTTGACTCTGTTGAGTGGAGGTTCATTTTGGATACGTTGTCACGGATGGGGATTCCTTCTAGTTTTATTAAATGCTGCGCCTATTGTATTTGCAACCCACGGCGAGAGTCAAGTAAATGGATTGCTTTCTCCCCCTTTCCCACTGGAAAGGCACTAGGCAGGGGTGCCCGCTTCGCCGCTGCCTCTTCGCCCTCATTATGGAACCACTATCAATTATGATTAATGTGCAAGACGGCATTAGGGGATGGTTGGTTGCAGGTCTTGAAAAAAAAAATTTGTTGTATGCAGATAACATTGGTGTATTTGGGGAAGATCCAAGGGCCTCTTTGGGAAAGTTTGCTGGAAACGGTGAATACATTTGGGATTACTCTGGCTTGCGGGTAAACGGGGAAATCCATACTGGTTTATGCTAGATGACCTTGACCTGAGCTTGTAACCCTACTCCGCCCTTCAAATTGTCACGCAATTTAAATATCTTGGAGTGATTATACATAAAGATTTTTTTTAATTTTGGTGTGCTAAACCTCCAGCCAGTGGTGAGACAGGTGGAGTTGAGGCTGAAGTCATGGCCAACCTCCCTCTGTCCCTTATTGGACGGGTGAAACGTAGTTAAAATGGTAATATTACCCAACTCTTATATATATACAGGGCGGTCCCCGGGGTTGATTCCCAAGTCGCATTTCAAGCTGTTAACAAACTGTTTTTCTCTTTTCTATGGGGGGGCGCCACTCCTCGTCTGAGCATGGGCTACACTTAAAGCCCCACATTTACCAAGGTGGGCTTGCATTTCCTGACCCGTATGTCTATTATGTAGCGATCCAGTTGACATATATATCAAAATGTTCCGGGGTAATACGAATACCCATCTGTGTGCTAGAGGCAGCCTTGATAGGCTCACTTTAGGGGCTTGCCAATCTGCCTTATAGAGAGGAAATGCTTCCGACATTATTATACACCAATGATGAGTGCAGCTGTGTCGGGGTGGAAGAATTTTATTCACCCTTACGGACATAGTGGCGAGGACATGTTTGGGCCCCGGTTGTTCCCTTGTGGTTGTAAAGAAACGCCAGAACTAGTAGAGGGTGCCAGACTATGGTTTCTGGGCTGCCCGAGGAGTGAAATACCTTACGCAATTGTATAAAGAGGGGGATTCTTGACATTTGCAGAATGCACTACAGTTTGACCTTCCTAGGGATCCTTTTTTCGATACCTCAGTTAAGGCATGCGTGTGTGGCGCAGTTTGGGGGGATCGTAGTCCAGCTTGAATACGGATACTTAGAGGCCAT
Source organism: Phyllomedusa bahiana (assembly GCA_025379985.1). NCBI lineage: Eukaryota > Metazoa > Chordata > Amphibia > Anura > Hylidae > Phyllomedusa > Phyllomedusa bahiana. The sequence goes on from JAODAL010007008.1 coordinate 69,942, forward strand.
TTGAGACGGTTAACCCTTAAGAAGCCAGTTTCTTCCATCTACAAAGCTGTTATGGTCTGTCAGGTCTCCCCTCTGGCGGTCCTCCTTCGAAAGGTGGCAAGAGATTCCCAGTCTTACCAAAAATGCGCCCCTCTGAGCTGAGGACCTCTTGGCGTCTCTCAGTTTTGATGCCAGGATCAACTGATCCAAATTAAGTGGCATCCATAGGGTTTATCTTACACCAGTTAGATTATACCAGATCATTGCTGTCCTCCACGGCTTGCTCCCGTGTGGGGCAGAGAGAGGAACTTTGATTCACATGGGGTGGAGTGCCCGATTCTGCAAAACTATTGGCGGGAAAATTCACTGTTTTTTGAATAGGACACTGGTTTCCCTAATGTGTTTCACCTGAAAACAGCCTCTTAGGTATTGTGAAGATCTAATTCCGGGTAAATCAGACCGCACCCTTTATCTGCTCTTGCTCTTCTATGCCAGGAAAAACATTCTTTTAAATTGGAAACCGCCCAAGGTCCCTACTTTAGACAGTGGAAACAGCTGGTTAATGCAGAACTCCCTAGTACAAGATCACATATCTGCAAATGGCATCCCCAAGCGTTTCCCCTACGTTTGGAGCAATTGGAACTGCAGCCAAACGATGTGAATGGCAATGGATGGTGTTAAGGGGGGCCCAGAGACCGACCGAAAGTGTGAATGAAGATTGATTGTGATGGTGTGAATGTATTACATAGAGGCATGGCATGACTGAAAGCACTTGAGGAGAATACACAATTTATGGCGACTTCTATTCCTTTTTGTCCAATATGATATACCTATATAAAATCTACTACTGAAAACGTGTTTATAAATCCTGAATCTATATCAGATCGGCTGAATGCTATCATTGATCATGGTGTTATTCCGAATTCCTCCTTTGAAATTGTATACTCACTAAACCCTTTTAAAGACTTATAATTGAGGGGCCACTGTAGGGAACACTTTAGTAATGTTGGTTTTTGCCACTTTATGTTTCTATTGTGGATCTCAAAATAAATCACTTTAAAAACTAAATATATGTGATTACAAAAAGTGAAGACTGAGAGCTACAGCATTTCTCAATCCCCCTTAGTTCCCTGAAAGCTTCCACTAGACACAACCGAGGAGCTGAGGAGCTGACAGGCCGCGCTTGCGTGAAACACTTCTTATCTGATTACAGGCAAAATAAATGAGCTTTTAAGGCACAGGGTAGAAAGTGCAGTCTATGAGGCTGTGTCTTGCTGTACTGAGAATCCACTGTTGTACTGTTTATTATTTCACTTAAGTTTTGAGACGCTCCCTTATTCCTCACTCCTTACTCACCCCCTCCCTCTCAGCCCTGCAGCTTTCATGACTCAGAATTTGTTGACATTCTCCCTGTGCTGATAAGGAGAGGTAAGTAACTTGCGTCCTGGCAAATCCCCTTTAACTTCAATAAAGCACAAAAACGATGCTTGAGTAAGGGAGTGGACCCCGAAATATGGCAGGTTACACAGTATGCCGCAACAGAAGATGTGAGAGGTCTCTGGCTCATACTCACCTTGGACCTAACTATGGACTCATGCAGATTTGCAGTAAGACTTTTTTTGACGTGACCAACTAAAACTTTTTTCCAGTAAGGGTATGTTCACATGGCGTTTTGTGCCCGTGTGAACATATGCTTTTGGGATGCGTGGTTGGGTCCGTTTGAACGGACCCAGACGCGCATCGAACAAGTAGCAGTGAAATTAACATGAATGATCGCCGCTGCGTGTTTGCATCGCGTCTGCCCGATCCGTCTTTCGGAGCCCCTCCAAGAAATGTCATGCAATTCTTGGAGCGGATCCGAAAATCAGATCGGACAGACGCAATGCAAGCACGCAGCGGTGAACGCCGGTGCGTATTTCTCATTGCCCGCAGTGGTAATCTCACTGCTAATTCTTCGATGCGTGTCTGGGTCCGTTCAGACGCTTTTGGGATGCGTGTCTGGCTCCGTATGTTCACACAGACACAAAACACTGTGTGAACATACTCTAAGTTGTGCAGGTGTTATTTTTCACTGTTCTTTTTTTACAATGCATGCATTTGAATAAGTAAAGCATCCTATAGTACAAAAGATGTTTGAATAAGTTTGCGAACTTTATTTTGCAACTGATTTGTGCTTTATTGAACATGACTACACATGCTACACATGCCTCTTGCACTCCGTTTCTTCCTCTGTCTTTCTTGCTGAAAATCAGCCCCAGACCTTGGATGCCCAGTGCGGAAGTAACCGTACTGTCTCGGAAGAGGATTTCAAATACTTGCTAAAATAAAAAATCTTCCATTTTATCTGATCTTTTCTTGCAGATATTTACTTCTACCATAAACTCTACCCTGAGGTGGCCCTACAGCTTTTATTTTTTAATTTCCTACATTTATACACTTGAGCCTCAATGTAGATGTTTATTTGCAGAGGAACCACATTATCTTCCACTTTGAGAAATCTACTCATTGCAGCTCACATTTAGATGTAGGGGATTGTATAGCTAATGAGCGGCACAGGGAGATCATTCATTTTAGATTTTAGCTCCACTTTATTTGACATTATAATTGATCCTACCACATAGCCAAGGGCCAGTGATCAAGATGCTTGTTATTAATATCATTGCAGCAAAAGGCATATAAAAGCTTTATATGAGACAAAGGAGAGGTGAGTGAGCCACTAGTAACAGCAGCAGATACAAGGGAAACAAACATTCTTAAACTTGAACTTCCTTGTGTTCTTCTTGGAGACTCTGTGAAACTGCTTTGAACATTCAAGTATTTCATCTCCCAGAGATTCGCACTCACGGAGTTCTTCATGTCTCTGGGCTAGAAGTTTGTTGGATTTCTCTGCTATTGTTTCTATTAGATCATCAACCTACAAGTGGGAATCAAGGATCAAGTTCAATCTTTAGCATAGTAGAATAGTTATGACAGTATAAAAGTTTTTAAAGGTTATGGCCAGTTTATACGATATACTGTATACATATCGTAGACATTAGGTCAATGACTTCATTAGCGCTTTGCATTTTATCCTGTACTGATTCTAAGTTATAGCTTGTACTCCAGAAATGCATTCACAGTGCTCTTATGGTATGTACAAACATCATTTTTTTTCCAATTGGAAAAATCCAACATAAAACCCCACTCAGCCAGGATTTCTGTTGAGGATTTTTTTTCTTTGTAGAAGCAGTTTTTACACATACAAAAAAATGGGACATTACTTAAAAAACACTGCAATTTTTTGGACCATATTCACAGCTCAATGGCTGGACTAGACTAAACCCAGTAGCAGGCATCTCTAGCCTATATGCTACCTGGGAAAAATTAACAGGTGCAGCTAATTGCTGAGCCAGGTAGCATATAGGCTAGAGCTGCCTGCTACTGGGTTTAGTCTAGTCCAGCCATTGAGCTGTGAATATGGTCCAAAAAATTGCAGTGTTTTTTTAGAAGCAGTTTTTGCCACTGATTAGGATGTGGGTTAGCTGGATTTCAGTAGGGCTAATCCGCATCATGCCTGCCCGAAGTGGAATCCGAGCAGGATATGCTTCAAAGAATGCTTTGAAGAACTACAGTGCAGATTGCCCATTCAAATGAAGGGGACTTGCTTTGCACATGTATTTTAAAGTGCAATCTGATGCAGAATCTACATGGAATTACATGTTAAAATCCGTCATGTGAACTAAGCCTGGGTGTTCAATGGAAACTGTCAACAGGAGCCTAATAGTTAAGCTCCTTTTATGTATGAGAGATGGTTAGATAACTGTACAATGCTTGGTGTAAAGTACACCGAATGGAAATAATCGGAGCAGGCCTTGTGCAGTCACTGCATCAGCAGGGGGTGATGAGATTTCAGCTGTGAATTCTTCAGAACTGTGAATGGACAATAACACACTGTACAAATTCGGAAACATGATGTATTTTTTATTCATTCTATACATAAAGTATTAATACAGTATAAAGTATAAAGACAACTAGCCAGCCTCCTAACCTACAGTTAGTTATTTTCTCTTTTTAAGGTATTTTTTGGGATAGGTTTCCAGCTGTTGATGTCAGTAGTAACTGCAAAATGTAATTAGTTGTATTAGTAGTAACTGCAAGTGGCACATTTCCTTTACAATTATACAATCTAGCAGGTATCAAGCAGTGCTATACATTTCTCTTACATAAGTACCTGCATCTGAAGACTGCCAACAGTGTACTCCGGCTGCTGTTTTACCTTGTCTACAGCTTCTTCTTTTTTTTCACCAGCACAAACTGTCTTTTCTTAAAAAAACAAGTCATACATTCACAAATTTAAACACATTAGATGATCTCTTATAAAGACTACAGATAGATAATATAGTAGATACATGCTTATTGAGCCTGGAATTTGGGACTCGTGTTACATTTTCAATATGCAGTGCAACCTGAAATACATATATGATGGTGCGGACCCTTCATGTAGACACTCACCGCTTCCTGACAAAGTATTATCGAAATTTGTATCAGGTTACTTTTTGGTGGTAAAGATACAGAGCTCTGTTCATACTGTGGTGCAATTTTGATTATTTTGAATTACATTACACACTAGGGTTGATATGGTGATTTTTACGCTTAAAAGGGTTGTCCAGTTTCTATAAAAAAATAAGAACTAAGTTGCTTGCACCCATTTAAAAGAAAAATATATACTCACCTTTCTCCTTCCTCTGATCCAGCACTGGCTCTCTCCAGTCTTCTGTTTACTTTCTTTCTCTGCCAAACGGGGACGTCACCACTACTGCTGGTGATTGCTTGTTACAGTCGTGTACTCTACCTTACATCACCAATCAGAGCTGTTCACTTCCAAACAGTGCTGTAAGGGAGAGACACGTGACCTCTGCAGTGGTGATGTCCCTGTTTGGAAGAAGAAGAAAGTAAACAGAAGAGCAGGGAGGGCCAAAGGTGGAATGGAAGTGAGAAGGAAGGCGAGGATACCTTTTTTTAAAAAAAATAATTGGGCAACAGCAGCTCAATGTTCTTTTTTTTTTTTTTTTTTTTTTTAAACATGTTTTTATTAACAATATTAACAATAATATTTCTTATCACAGTCATGGCTTGCAAGCCATGATATATATCTGTACTTGCACATATAATAAGAAGGATCTTAGGAAGTGTCTCTAGTTGGGATAATGTCATATTCCTTCAATGGCAGGAGTCTCTTCTTGCCACAAATCACGCAAGTTCTGTTTACCTATGTCTCGCATCTATGCTCTTAGGTCTTGTAGGATAATTCTTCTTGCAGATTTAGGTTCGCTCCTGCTTAATCATATTATTGTGTACATTTAATAAGTAGTGAAAGAATAACATTAAGGCTATGTTCACACGGCTTATTTCGGGGCGTATTTACGGACGTATTTACGTCCGCAAATACATCCCGAAATACGTTTCAAATACGTGTCACAAAGTGTGGCACGTATTTCGCGTCATAAATACAATCCCCATTCTTTACTATGGGGATTTAAGTTGCGAAATACGCCTCAATAAGTGACATGGGACTTAATTTTCTGATCGTATTAACGGACATATTTACGCCCGCAAATACGTTGCGAAATTACGCCTCGTGTGAACGACGAGGCGTATTTTACATTGGAATCAATGCTAATCTAAGTGTTCATTATTTGAAACGTATTTCGGGACGTATTTGCGGACGTAATTACGTCCATAAATACGCCCCGAAATAAGCAGTGTGAACATAGCCTAAGGCTATGTTCACACGGTGTCTTTGCAGGCCGTACTTACCCCCCGAAATTACGCCGTGTGGACGGGGGCGGGGCGGGAGCGGGGGACTGAGCAGGGGGCCGGCACTTCGCCGGCACATAGACTTGAATTGCCAGCGGCGCGTATTTGCGGCTAGTAATTCACATGTCGATTACGGGGAGAGGAGACGTAATCCATAGTTCTCTATGAGAACTGTGAATTACCGTAATGAATGGGCCGTTTTCGGCCCATAATTGGCGCATTTCGGCACGTAATTACAGACCGAAATACGGCCCATTTTAAGCCGTGTGAACATACCTTAACTGTGTTACATAAAACGTGGGGAAAACAAATGGGAAAGGAAAGGAGAAGCATATGAGGGGGGGGGGGGGCATGTACACAGGGGGGAAGGAGGGGAGTGATCCACCTGCGAGTCGGACATCCACCGTATCCCAAGAAAGCCAACACCCGTATTATGTCACCCCAGTTGTTTAGCGTATTTAATTTAGGGGGCTATTCACCAAGTACCATGTTGTAAATTTGAAACTGTCAATAATTTTTGTTTGGATATGTGCTGGAAGAAGTTTAATAAAATTTGTCCACATCTGAAAGAAATGTTGTGCTCTCTGTTCTTTTTGTGTTGCTGTTTCTACCCAATCCATGCAAAAAATATGTGATAGTTTTTCTAAGAATGTTTTCATATTTGGTGGGTGGGGATGAATCCAGCATTGGAGGATTGCTTTTCGCGCCACTGCTGCTATAAAAAAAAGTTTTTGGTATGTTTTTGGATAGGAAGAGTATTCCTTGGGGAGGATACTGAAAAGGGCCCATAGATCAGTTCCTGGGCATTGTGGTAATAGGTTCCTGGTGGTGAATGATCGTACATCTGACCAGAAGGTTTGGATCTTTGGGCATAGCCAGAGACAGTGCAGTAGGTCTGCGTGTGGGGAGCTGCATTTTGGACAGGCATGGTCTGTAGAGTGTCCCATCAGATACCCTCGGTGCGGGGAAACATAGGATCTGTGAGTTATCTTAAATGCCATTTCCCAATACATCATGGAAGGTAATAATTTTGCTGCCTGGGAAAGGGAGGTTAGTAGAGATTGGAATGTCAGGGATTGCAGCTTTCCCACCCAATATGCCATTCCCCCTTGTGATTTAGAATAATCCAATGGGGTTCGGAGTAGATTGTAATATCTGGTGATCAATGCCTTTGTGCGTTGTGATGCCTGTGAGATTCGCAAAAAGGGGTCGTCCCAATCCCCCAATGTTCCTTTTTTATAGGAACCGGACAACCCCTTTAGTATTCTAGTTGGTAGTTGTTATATACTTCTCTTGATGTATGCACTGACACTTTATGATTTATGCATTGGTAGTTTAAAGGGTACCTGTCAGGTGTTTAATCTTACCCTATAAGAGAGCAATATGTGATAGAGGGAGTTCTGTGATATATAGGGTTATATGATAGAGGAGAGAAGCTGAGCTTTGTGATATATAGAGTTATATGATAGAGGAGAGAAGCTGAGCTATGTGATATATAGGGTTATATGATAGAAGAGAGAAGCTGAGCTCTGTGATATATAGAGTTATATGATAGATGATTTCTCTCGGCCACGACTCATCCCTGCAAAATTTACCAAACAAACATCTTAGAATTCTATTTTTTTCAGCACTTCCCTACCTGTGGCCACCTCTGTACAAAATCCACATGGGGTGATGGAGGAGGTTATAGGTATATAGGGTGATAGGTGCAGATGGATAGGTTTTGGGGTGATACTTGTAGGTGAAGGGCCTAGGTGGGGTTTGTATTTTGTGTTGGCACTGGGATGCATAACACAATGGTGGGAAAGGGATGGGAGAGAGGAGTATAGAGCACAGCTTACAGGCACAATCTGCTTGAAGGGGGAAGAGGACCATCCCCTTGGAGATTGTGCAGCAGCTGTCGTCTGTACCCCCCAAAATGATATTGTGCCGGTTAAACTTCGTACCCTGCACCCCCAGAAGATTATCTGCAGCCATGATCTTCAGGGTGTACAGGAGATGGAGTTTAGTACTGTCATGTTTTTTTTAATTTTTATACTGGTTCCCCCATTGGACTATGTTGGACTCGTTGGATTATGTCTGACCAGTGTTGGATTGATTTCTTTAATAAGATGCTGAAAAGAGGGCTGATATCGGGGAGTGTTTATTTAAATACAAGTTTTTTTGTGCAATATGTGTCTGTTTTTTTTTTACCATTTAATTCCAGTGCTAGTAATGGAGGCCTCTGACACTGTCACTCGGGCTTGGTGTCAGCCAGCTGTAGTTTTTGTCACCCCAAGACTGACACTGACCCCATGTCATTATTACCCCTGGACCCAACGCACCAGGGGTACTGGGAAGAGCCGGGATACCATCAGAAGTGGAGCCTCTAATGTGAAGGTCCACTTCTGGGGCAGCTGCGGGCTGGTATTATTGGAATGGGAAGGGACCAGTATCGATGGACCTTCCCATTATGATAGTATCAGGCTGCATCTGTCGGTTTCACCTTGGCTGTATATGGAAAATGGGGGGGGGGGGGGGGGATTTCCCAACTCTTTTTTTTTTTTGAAAAATAATTTATTTATGGAGAAACCTAAAATGGGCAAGCACTATAATGATTACAATGGGTGCCCATGTTTAGATTCTCATTAAATAAATAAATTACGTGGGGCCCCCCTATTTTCCATAACCAGCCATTGTAAAACTGACAGCTGCAGACTGTTACTATCAGAATGGGAAGGTCCTTTGATACTGGTCCCTTCCCATTTTAAAAATACCAGCCCACAGTCGCCCCAGAAGCATACCATCACATTAGAAGGTCCACTTCTGACCTGGCTCTTCCCAGTACCCCCAGAGCATTGGGTACTGCAGTATAAGTTACACAAGGTGAGTGTCAGTCTCGGTGTAGTGTATGAACACAGGACAGACTTTAGGCTGGTTGCTTTATTCCATGAAGCTCTCACACAGACTGAATCTGACCCCTCCCTGCACCCAGCCAGATATATACAATATTGTAACATTTTGCAGTCAGCACACTACAATCCTTTCCCCTTTGGGGAAGGCATATAAATGAACAACAGATCATAAACAATAATTAACGTATGAAAAATAATGGTTAAAGAAAAAACACCAAACACTTTAAACTGTAAACTCCTGTCCATACACATAGTCTTTGAGGTAAGCCGGTGGATTTATTGCTCGCTTTGCTCTTGGCAGTTCTGAAGTGGATGGTTGGGGGTTGGTGTCAGAATCACTTGAAGTACTACTACAACTTTGTGCTGGTTCACAGTCCTCCAACACTTGGCTTTCTGAATCAACAAACTTCTTCACGAAGGATGCATTCCGCACTTTTGTATTGCTATCCAAATCCTCTAGCACACCACCTGATTTCCCTCTTTTTTCCTTCAAAGTATAAGTCTCAGGCTCAAAAAATGGAGACAGTTTGTTAGAACGATCATTCTGAAGCAAAACCTTATCTCCTTGTTTAAGGCCACTAGTTTGACAGTGGCGCCGATGGTTTGCGTATCGTTCGGCTCGGATCTTCCGTTCCTCATCAATTTCCCGAAATTTGTCCAAAACTGTAGGAGAAAAAGCCCCAACATCTGGCAATTTTGTCCTGAATTTTGCGACCACAAGAAGCTCAGCAGGACTCACTCCAGTTATAGTGTGGGGGGTGGTTCGATAAGCCAAAAGAAAACGCACAGTTCTTTTTTCCAGTCCCTTCTTTCTAAAATTAGCAATCCGTAAAAATTTCAACAGGGTTCGGTTCTGGCGTTCCATTCCCATTAGCTTGTGGCCAGTATGGGGTTGTACGACGGTGTTCAATGGCATTAGAGTTTAGATAATCCTGGAATTCCTGAGAAATGAACTGGGCACATTATGCTCACAACCCGTTTAGGCAAACCATGGGGAAAGCAAAGATGCGCTCCAACCCCTAAATTACTGTTGTGAATTTGGGCTTTAGTGAGAAACTACCACCTCTTGCCACCTTGAATAATAGTCCAAACGACTAAGAGATGGTGTCCAGATGGGATGTCACACAGATCAATAGCCAGATCTTCCCATGGTCCCTTAGGTAGAACAGTATGTGTTACTGGTTCTGGTTTGGGTTTGCTGCCCACCAGTTGACAGGCACGACATGAAGAAACCATACGTTCCTTGAACTAAGTTCAAAGTTTGCTTTCGTAATTCTTTAGGCATCACAATACGATTTCCCCGTAGAACTAATTGCCCAGCAATGCTCGTTCATGTTTGACTCTGTGATTAGCCTGGGTCACAATCTTTCCATGTCTCATGTCTGATACACTTTCTCAACTGTTTGATTTCTGGGTCCACTGATGACAATTGTTCCACCTCCCCTGGTGTTAATGCTTGGGGAATGGCTTTCGCAACAACGAAACGTATGTACTCTTCTGCTAAGTTATGACATGGTGCTGAAGACTGGGACAATCTGGAAAGTGCATCGGCTGCATTAGTAGGTCCAGACATGTATTGCACTTTAAATGGGTTTATGGAAATAGTCGAAGAACCCATCTCTCAATTCTGGCTGATGGTTTTGATCGAGAGAAAAAAAATCAACCTTCCAGGGCTTGTGATCGTTACAATTTCAAACAAGCCCATGGGAGATAGGTGTGGAAACTTTCACATCCCAAACAACAGCCAAACCTCTTTCTGGTCTGGGGAAACGTCTTTCCACTCAGTAAGGGATCTGCTTGATACTGAATGGGTTGTAGTCGTGTGTTCCCCTTTGTCTAAGATGGCACTAAACCTACAGTGCTGGCATCGACAAATTTGAGTTTGTGCAGTAGGATTGAATAGGTTTAAAAGTTGTGGCACAGGTAAGCCGATTTTTAAAGTCATTAAATGCGTTTTGTTCAGAAACCCCCATTCAAGGGACTGTTTTGCGGGTTAACTGTCTAGGATTTCGCTGCAGTCGCCATATCTGGAAATTTTAACTTTGCCACAGTAATTCATAACCCAAGAAAGCTTCGCACTTCTGCAGGTTTTCTGGCTTTCAGAACAGTTTTGTCTACTGTCCTCTGGACCAATCCCTTTGTAGCAGCAGTGACCATTGAAAAGTCATCTTATTCATTTGAAATTTGCACTTCATTCATTTAAAGTCAGTCCTTTAAACAGTAAGCGTTTCAGCACTGCACGGAGACGTTCGGCGTGCTCCTGTGTGTTTGCTCCCCACACAATTATATCATCAGAAATATTATGTGTGCCTTCACCCCCCGTAACACTTGCTGATATGTTGTTAGGCCTCAGGTGTGAGGATACCCCAAACATCAGTTCTTTGTACCTAAAAAGACCTTTGTGGCTTGGAATGTTGTAATGATTCTAGATGCTGGGGTCAATTCAATTTGATGATAACCCCATTTTTAATTTTAGTTTGCTGAAGACACTTGCCCCATTCATCTCATGTAGAACATCTTCAATTGTGGGTATTGGTTGTCTTTGTCTGAGTACAGCTTGGTTAGCAGTCTCATGTCCACACAGATCCGAATATCAGTTCCCTTTGGTACAACAAAATAATGGAGATACCCAGGGGGTGGGTCCTTCCCCTGGTTTTAATGATATCAAGTTCCAGTAGTTCTGCAAGCTTGTTCTCCACAGGTGATCTCATGCTATAAGGAACTACGTGGTCGCATGGTTGCGCAATAGGTTTTCATGTGGGTCAGTGTGAAGCTTTTAACTGAAAAACTTTTAGCTTTCCAACCCCAGAGAAAAAAAGCTTTAAAATTTCCCCTTTCAGTGAAGAAATAGAAGGAGACAACATGTTCACCATTTGCACTGTCTGCATCAAGTCCAATCTTTAGTATGCTAGTTCCATAGCGGTTGTGCGGGCCTAGCAGAGGGGACCCTGTGCCATCCACAAACATTTGAATTCAGTCCATAATGGAGATCTAGCCCCTGGATTTGAACAGAAGTGAAGAACTTGCCCTTTAGTTGTAGTGGAGTACTAGAGCCATACGTGTAAATCCGTTTATTGGTGTTGCATAATTTAAGGTGATTTTCTCTGCGTTTTAGAGTGGTCCAAGAAGCTAAGTCCATAACATTGCAGGTAGCTCCAGAATCAATCAGTACTGTGAATTCTGTATCACCAATCATAATGGGTATTGTCCCAGCTTGCAGTGAGCACAGGAAGGATATATATTCACAATCAGAGTCATATTCTTTATCTGCAGCTATAACATTTACTTTTGCATGTAATCCTTTGTTTTTATTTCCTGTGGTTGCATTTCTACACATAGCCGCAAAATGCTCCATCTGTCCACAAATAAAGCATGTTTTATCCTGTGCCACAGCACAATCCTGGCTTCTGTGGCCTGCTCTGCCACATTTACTACAGGTTACAGAGACAATCCTTTCTTTGTATTCCTGGTGTTCCTATTCTCATAGGTAGATTTGGATATTGCATTGACTGATGCAGTCTCTTTGTTTTCAATGTGCAGGGCCTGTAGCTCAGACACTTCAATAGCTCTTGCAATCTCTTGCAGATTATAACAGTTGTGAGACTTGGTTCTCTCAATAACCTTCTTCAGAGGTGAGCAGAGCGAAAATTTCTCAATAACCTGATCTCTGATTATCTCCCCTGTTATATCCCAAAATCACAAGATTTGCAAGATACTTCAGTCTAGTCACATAACTGTCAATGGTTTCTCCCACTTCTTGCACAGCCTGTCTAAACTGATATCTTTCATATGGAATATTTTTCTTTGGCTCAAAGTCCTCACTCAGTTGTTCATTGCTGTCTCATAATCTGAATCTTCCCTGTTTCTCCCAGGGTTTCAATGATGTCCTGGACTTCCGGCCCAGCTAGATGCAGCAGCATGGCTCTCTTCTGAGCAGGTGCAGTCACTCCTGTGGCTGTAACATAGAACTGGAATCCCTTTTTCCACTTGTCCCCGCGCTGTGACTGACTAGTGTGGTCTCCAGGGCACTCAAAAGGTCCCATAACTGGGTAAAACCAGAATCTCGCCATTCTCGTCGCCAAATGTAGTGTAAGAACACAGACCAGGCTTTAGGCTGCTTGCTTTATTCCATTTAAGCTCTCACCAGACTGAATCTGACCCTCCCAGCCAGATAAATACAATATTTTTTAAAATTTTGCAGTCGCACACTCTCGGGCAATGAAAAACCACCGCTGGCTGACACCAAGCCCGAGAGATAGTAATCGAGAGGTGTATGTCAGACGCCTCCCTTACTATCACTGGAATTATATATAAAAAAAACAGACACAAATTGCACAAAAATACTTTTATTTAAATAAACACTCCCTGACAACAGCCCTCTTTAACCATTTTATTTGAAAAAAAAAAAAAATAGACGAATCCGAAGTAGTCCAAATGGGGACCTGTAAATAAACAAACAGTACACACATACACATAAATATAGGCTGGATAGGCTATTCAGCATCCAGGAAAGCCACAGGTAACACCAGAGGCGTAACTTGAAGCTCCTGGGCCCTTGTGCAAAAAGTGAAATGGGGCCCCCCAGCTAACATGTGCCATTTACAATACTGATGTTTTGTTATGTGGCAGAAGGGCTTTTGGGCCCCCTCAGACTGCAGGGACCGGTAGCGACTGCTACCTCTGCACCCCCTGTAGCTACGCCCCTGGGTAACACCCAGCTTTCCATTATATAAAACCTGTGTGCCAACTTTGGGGAATGGAGTGTGACCCATCTCCTGGATGCTGGATAGGCTATTGTCATAGGCAATCCCTAGAGTCTGTCCCCTGCAGCCTCTCTTCTGTCCCCATGTGACCACCAGAGACAGACTGCAAGGGGCAGGAGACAAGTGTGCAATTCCTACCCAAATTTGGCATGTCTCCTGCCCCTGCAGCCTTGAGGGTGCAAAAGATAGGCCACAGGGGGCAGGAGACAAGGCCCAGGAGCAGGGTTGTCGCTAGGCAGATTCATTTAGGACACGAGCCCCGAATGAATCTGCCTGTGCCCCGAGTTTTCGTGGGCTGGAGCGCTCCTTAGTGCAGGCGGCGCCCCCCGATTCCTCTCTGACTGTGCGGCCGTTTAAACAGCGGGCCGCCACGTCGGGAGTTGGGGAGGAGGCAGGACGGATCGGTACCGTCCTGTCTTCTCCCCTGTATGTCGGCGCTTGGTAAGCGCCCGTTACATACACGTCGGCGTCGCAGGGGGAGTGACGCCCACTTTCATCACCCCCCTGCGACGCTGGGATCCTCTAAGTCGGCAGCTCTCCCGGGCTGAGGAGGGCCCCGGGGGCCCCGTGAGAGGGCATAGCACCCGTCATGACATCAAGCTGCTTACACCATTCACAAGCTGTAGGACCTGGACGTGGGACCGTGCCTCATTAGGTAAGTAGGTTTTTTTTTATTTTATTTTTATAGCTAAGGAGGCATATTACTGGCTACGGGGGCATATGTGGCTTAGGGGGCATATGTGGCAAAGGGGGCATATTACTGGCTACAGGGGGGCATATGTGGCTTAGGGGGCATATGTGGTTTAGGGGCATTTGTGGCTTAGGGGGCATATGTGGCTACAGTGGGCATATGTGGCTATGGGGACATATGTGGCTACAGGAGGCATATGTGGCTTAGGGGGCATATGTGGCTACAGGGGGCATATGTGGCTACAGGCGGCATATGTGGCTTAGGGGGGCATATGTGGCTACAGGGGGCATTAGTGGCTACAAGGGGCATATGTGGCTAAGCGGGCATATGTGGCTTAGGGGGCATATGTGGTTTAGGGGGCATATGTGCCTAAGGGGGGCATATGTGGCTTAGGGGGTATATGTGGTTTAGGGGGCATATGTGGCTCAGGGGGCATATGTGGCTACAGGAGGCATATGTAGCTAAGGGGGCATATGGGGCTACAAGGGGGCATATGTGGCTGCAGGGGGCATATGTGGCTACAGGGGGCATATGGCTTAGGGGGCATTTGTGGCTTAGGGGGCATTTGTGGCTACAGGGGGCATATGTGGCTAGGTGGCTTAGTGGCTTAGGGGACATATGTGGCTACAGGGGGCATATGTGGCTTAGGGGCATATGTGGCTAAGGGGGCATATGTGGCTACCGGGGGCATATGTGGCTACAGGGGGCATATGGGGCTAAGGGGGCATATGTGGCTAAGGGGGTATATGTGGCAAAGGGGGCATATTATATGTGACAAAGGGGGGCATATTACTGGCTACAGAGGGCAGTAACCTAGCTACAGAGAGCAGTCACCTGGCTCCAGAGGGCAGTAGCCTGGCTACAGAGGGCAGTAACCTGGCTACAGGAGACTAATAACCTGACTACAAGGAGCATATTACTGGCTACAGGGGGCATATTACTGGCTACAGGGGACATATTACTGGCTACGGGAGGCAGTAACTAGCTAAGAGGCAGAAACCCTGGCTACAGAGGGCAGTAGCTGGCTACAGAGGGGAGAAACCTGGCTGGGAGGGGACAGCAACCTAGCTAGAGGGGCAAACTACTTGGCTAAAAGGGGTAAACCTGGCTACAGTGGGCTACTACTTGACTTTTAGGGGGCAAATATTTACCTACAAGGGGGTAATTATTACCATTTGGGGCACTATAGATGGGGATTTTGTAAAGAGATAGGAAATTGTAGAGAAATGCTAATAAAATGAGAAGTCTAAGATGTTTGTTTTTTGTACATTCTACAGTGAAGAGTCGTTGCCAGGAGAGGACTTCATGGTGTCTGGGCCAGATGGAGAAGAAAAGAAAGAGAACAACTCTTCAGCAGGGCCGTCTCTTCCATTGGGCCAGGTAGGCCATTGCCCGGGGGCCCCACGATCTCAGGGGGCCCTCCCGGGCAGCCGCCTACCCTGCCCAGTGGAGCGACAGCTGGGATTCGGCCGCAGCGCCGGCTCGGAGCGTCCCCGCAGGAGGCTGGGGTTTCCCCCTGGCGGGCCCCGAGCCCCGGCGTGGTCTGTGGCGCAGGTCCCCTTCATCCCCCCGGCTGCATGGCCGGGTCACAGACCCAGCCATGCAGCATGCACGGCCGCCGCCTGCACCCCGCGGTGTAGGCAGCAGCCGAGGCTGAACATCGGGGAAATTATTGATCCCGTTGTTGAGTCCCAGGAGGCCGCGGGGCAGGGCGCGCGATTTGATGACGTCATCGCGCGCCTGCTCCGCTGCGCTGCAGTCAGCTGTGAACGGCCCCGGCTCCGGACGAGGGAAGAGGAGGGAATCAGGTGGTAAGATTTTATTTTATTTTTTAAAACTACTGGTCTCCTACCTGCCCCCTTTATACTGCCCCTCCCTTTTTGCCCAGGATATACTGGCCCCTGCCTGCTATACACTTGCCCTGCCTGGCTATTTTTACCTGCCCGTGCCGGCCCATGCTGCCCTCCTGGCATTTATACCGCCTGGCCCTGCCTGGCTATACACTGCCCTGCCTGGTATATACCTCCCCCTTGCCAGGCTTTACACTCCCTTGCCTACCCATATACTGCCCCTCCCTGGCTTTTACATGCCTGCCTGCCCATATACTGCCCCTGCCTGGCTATACACTCCCCTGCTGCCCATATACTGCCCCTGCCTGGCTTATACTGCCCTACTGGCTATATACTGCCCTGCTGGGTATTATCGGTCTGCCTAGCTATATACGGCCCTGCCTGCCTATAATTACTGGCCCTGCCTGCCCTAATTATAAGATGTTTTTGCGTTACATTCTGCAGGGACGAGTGGCGGCGGGAGGGAAAGTGGTTATGGTGGAAAGGAAAAGGGAAAAGAACGATTCAGAGAACGACTGAAAAGACAGGACGTCTCCCGGGGAGTCCCTGGTGTCAGGGGTTATTTGCTACTATATTCGATTAGTGCTGTGGTCTCTGTCATGTAATAGTGACCTGGAAAATGGTTAAAGGGTTTAAAATTTGTTTCTTTGAGTATTTTTTTTTTTTTTTTGTGGGCGATGGGGAGGTGTGGGGGGGGGTAGGGGGGGGGGGGCCCCGTACAAAATCCCCCTGCCCCGGGGCCCAAAATTTCTGTTAAGCCCGGGCCCCGCTCTTCGAGATGTTTTTTTGTAAGTCATTTTAAAAGTAACTGCAGTGTAATAACTTATTTTTCCTGGGGCCTACATTTCAAAAAGGTTTTTTCTCTGTAAAAATTTAAAAACCCCAGTTTTTCCCCAAAAGAGACCCCAAAAAATTTCCCTTTGAACCCAAGCCCTACCTTTAGAAAAACTTTAAAGGGGGCCCAGCCCGGGGTGTTTTGGGACCCTAGCAACGCCCCTGCCCGGAGACCCCGGCCGGGGGAAATTGGCAACTCCCGTAGCCCTCCCCTTTTGTCTGTGCCAAATTCCTCCTGGACAGGAGGCAGGCCCGCAAAGGGGAAAAAACTTTCCCGTTCCTTTCCCCCAGGAGGGGAAAAAAGGGAAAGGGGCCAGGGGCCCGGGCCAGAAAGGGCTGGGGTGCCGGGAGCAGGAGAGGGGAATTTGGTTTAAGGGACTTAAACCCCAAACCCGGCAGGTTTTTTCCCTCCTCATAGGCCCTTTTCCTGAAAAGGCTTTTACACGTGCCCTTTTGAAAAATGTTTTTTGGGGTACTCCAGCACTGCTTATATTTAAAGAACCCCCCCGGGGAAAGGGTTTTTGGGGCACTTTTTGGGGGCGGGGTTTTCCCCATTTGCTGGACCCTACCAGCCAATTTCCCGGGGGGTTTTGGGAAAATAAAGGTTTTAAAGGTAGAGGGAGGGGAAGCTGGTTTTGTGTATTTTTTGGGGGGTTTTTAAAAGAGGAGAGAAGCTGGTTTTGTGATTTTTGGGTTTTTGATAGAGGGGGAGAAGTGAGCTCTGTGATATTTAGGGTTAATGATAGGGTTTAAACTGGGGCTGTGATTTTTAGGGTTAAAAGGATAAAGGAGGAAGCTGAGTCCCGTGTTTTCTACTGATTTTTTGATTAAAAGGTTTTAGGAAAAATGGGCTCCGTGATATTTAGGGGGTTTTTTTTTTTTAAGGGGTAGGAAGCTGAGTTCTTTTGATATTTTTGGGGTTTTATGATTGAGGGAGAAGCTGGCTCTGTGATTTTATAGGGTTTTTTTGTTTTAGGAGAGAAGCGGGGCTCTGTGATATTTAGGGGTTTTATGAAAAGAGGGCGGGGAAGCTGGTTGTGGGTTATAAAGGGGGTTTTTATGAAAAGAGGAGGAAAATGAGCTCCCGTTTATATATTGGGGTTATATGTAAAAGGAGGGGAAGCTGGCAGGGGATATATGGGTTTTAAAAGTTTGAGGGAGAAGCTGAGCTCTGTGATTTATTGGGTTATATGTTAGTGGAGAGAAGTGGGGCTCTGTTTATATAGGGGTTTATGATAGGGAATGAGAAGCTGGCTCCGGGGTTTTTTAAAAGGGGATTGATAGAGGAGAGAAGCTGAGTCTGTCTATAATTTGTGTTATATGATTAGGGGAGAGAAGCTGGCTCTGTATATTGGGTTATATGAAAAGAGGGAGGAAAGCTGAGCTCTGTGATTATAGGGCTTTAAGATAGAGGTGAGAAAAAGGGGTTTAGCTCTTGTGATAAAAAAAAGGGTTTTTGGATAGAGGGGGGAAGCTTGAGCTCTGTGATATCTATGTATTTTTATAAAGGGGAGAAGCTGGGCTCCTTGATATATAGGGTTTTTTCAAAAGTTGGGGAGGGGAAGCTGAGTTCTGTGATATATTGGGTTTTATGATAGAGGGAGAGAAGCGGAAACTTTGTGTTTTATAGGGTTATATGATAGAGGGAGAAGTGAGCCTTTCTGTGATAATTCAGGGTTATTTTTGGGGGTAGAAAGGGGAAAAAGCTGAGCTCTGTGTTTTATTGGGTTTTTTGATTGAGGAGAGAAAAAGCTGAGGGTCTTGTATTTTAGGGTTATATGATTGAGGGGTTGAAACGGGGTCTGTTTAAAATATAGGGTTATTTTGATAGAGGGGGGGAGAAAAATGGGCTCTGTTTTATAGGGTTTTTATGTTTTTGTGGGGAGGGGAAATGAGCTCTGTAAATATTTTGGGTTATATGATTTTTGGAGAGAAGCTGGGGTCTGTGTTTTTACTGTATATGTAATGGTGAGGAAGCGGGGTTTCCCTGATATTTGGGGGTTTTTAATTTGTGTAGAGAAAACTGGCTTTTGTAAATTTTATAGGGTTAAAATTTTATAGGGAGAAAAACCCGAGCTTTTGTGATTTTATAGGGTTAGGGGTAGAGGGAGAAGTGAAACTCTGTGATTTCTACTGTTTTTTGATAAAAGGTGAGAAACTGGGTCCGTGTTTTTTTAGGGTTTTTATTTAGTGGGAGAAAAAAGCTGAGCTTTTAGTGTTATTTAGGGTTAATGATTGAGGAGAGAGCTGGTTATGTGCTATTTTTTTTTGGGTTATTGATAGGGATTGAAGCTGAGGTCTGTGTATATGGGTTTAAATTTTGATAGAGGAGGAAGCTGGGGCTCTGGGGGTTTTATAGGGTTATACGATTGAGGTGAGAAGGTGAGCTCTGGGTTAATAAGGCTTTTTTTTGATAGAGGAAGAAGGAAGCTCTGTTTTATAGGGTTATTTTTTATAGAGGGAGAAGCGAGCCTTTTAATATATAGGGTTATATGTTTGAGGGGAAGTGAAAGCTCTGTTTTTATTTGGGTTATAGGGTAGAGGGATGGAAAATGAGCTATGTGTTTTAAAGGGTTATATGTTAGTGGGAGTGATGGCTATGTGGGTATAAAAGGGTTTTAGGATAGAGGAGAGAAACTGAAAATCTGTGATATTTATGATATTTGAAACGGTGAGAAAACTGGGCTCTGTTTAATATAGGTTAAAATTTCCCGTGTAAAAAGGCTGAGCTATTTTGATATTTTTTGGGTTTTTTGTTGAGGGGGAGAAGCTGAGCTCTGACATATATAGGGTTTTATGTTTTTAAAGGGGAAAAAGGAGTTCTGTTTTAATTTGGGGGTTTTTTGAAAAGGGGGGAGAGAAATTTAGCTCTTTTGAATAAGGGTTTTTATGATAGTGGAGGAAAAACTTTTGGGTCTGGGTATATACAGGGTTTTGATAGAGGGAAAAAGGGTGAGGGTCTGTTTTTATATGGGTTATTTATAGAGGGGGGAAAACTTTAGCTTCTTTTGATATTTTGGGTTATATGATTGAGGAGGGAAGGGTGGCTTTTTGATATAAAGGGTTTTATGGGTTGTTTGGGAAAGAAAACTGAGCTATGGGGATATTTTAAAAAGTGTTTTGATTGAGGGGGAAGTGAGCTCCTTTTTTGATATATAGGTTATATGATAGGGGAAAAAAAGTGAGCCTTTTGTGATAATTTGTGTTATATGATTGAGGGAGAGAAGGCCCCAGCTCCCCCGGTTTTAAAAATTTTAGGGTTTTTGATAGGGAGGAAAAAAGCTGAGCTTGTGATATATAGGGTTATTTGATAAAAGGGAGAGGGGTGAGCTATGTGATTTAAAGAGTTATTTGTTTTGTGGAGAGAAGCTTTAAACTTGTGATTTATTTGGGGTTTTATGATGTGGAGAGAAGCTGAGCTATGTGATTTATAGGGTTATAGGGTTTGTGGGGAAAAGAAGCTGGCTCCCGTGATTATTTGGTTATATGATTGTGGAGGAAGCTGAGCTTGTTTATTTTTAAAGGGTTTTTAGGATTGAGGGAGAAAGGGCCCCTGTGGTTTTCTTCTGATTTTATGATAATGGTGAGAAGCTGGGTCCTGGAAAATTTGGGGTTTTCTTGTGTAGAGAAGTTTAAACTCTTTTGTATATTTTGGGTTTTTGTAGAGGGGAGAAGGTGGCCCCTGTGAATATAGGGTTTTATGAAAAGAGAAGCTGAGCTTTTGTGATATTTAGGGTTATATGAAAAGAGGGGTGGAAAAATGAGCTCTGTGATATATAGGGTTATATGATAGAGGAGGGGGAAACTGGGGCTCTGTGACATATAGTATTTGGGTGGAGGGGGGAAGCTGAGCTTGTGATTTTTTGGGTTTTAAAGATAGAGGGAGAAAAACTGAGCTTCCTTTTGGGTTTATAGGGTTATATGATAGGGAGAGAAGCTGAGCTTGTGATTTATAGGGTTATATGTAGAGGAGGAGCTGGGGTTGTGAATATAGTGAAATTTTATAGAGGGGAAAAAGAAGCTGAGCTCTGTGTATAAAAGGGTTATTTTATAGAGTAGGAACTGAGAAAATGTGATATAAAGGGTTATTTTGATAGGGGAGAAAAAACCGAGCTCGGGAATTATAGGGTTATTTGAAAGAGGAGAGAAGTGAGCTTTTAATATTTAGGGTTATATGATAGGGGGAGAGGGAAACTGAGCTTGTGAAAATTTTAGGGTTTATAGGATAGAGGAGAGAAGTTTAGTTTTGTGTTTTTTACTGACTATAGGGAATGGTGGGGAAAACTGGGGGTTGTGATATTAGGTTTTTAAACACAGTGTTAGAGAAGTGAGCTATGTTTTATATTTAGGGGTTTTAAAGAAAAGAGGGGAGAAGTGAGTCTGTGATATATAGGGTTTTTATGATAAGGAGAGAAGCTGGTTCTGTGATTTTTAGGGTTTTTTGGGTAGAGGGAAAGGGAAACTGAGTTCTTTTTATATATTTGTGTTTTTATGATAGAGGAGAAAGCTGAAAATCTGTGATATTTTTGGGGTTTTATGTAGGGGGGGAATTGGGCTCTGTGATTAAAAGAGTTTTGTGATTTGAAGCCAAGATTTTGAATAAAAAGCAAAAAGGGAAAAAATTTTTTGAAAAAGAAACTGAAAAGTCCTGCTGGCCCTGCCCACATAGAGTGATTGACAGTTCTGTATATACATGGATACAGAGAAAGCTGTCAATCACTGCATGTGGGTGGGATAAGCAGGACTCCTATTGTCTCTTAAGAAGTCCGGTCAGTATTTTCTCTGCTTTTTACTCAAAAATCCTGCTCCAAATCATATAAACCTACATATTACATAGCTCAGCACCTCTCCCTCTACCTGATGTCAGAGATGGTAGCATACACCACCTGACAGGTTCTCACTGCTATTTCACAGAGCCACAGCCAGCTTAAGGGCTGGTTCACACGGCTTATTCAAGCCGTAATTGCGGGACGGATTTCGCCAGCAATTACGACTTGAATAAGGGGCGGAGCGGGGGCGCAGCTCCCCGGCCCCATAGACATGCATTATTCACGACGCGTACACGCCGTAAATAATGTGCATGTCACTCTCTCCCCGCCCAGCGGATTCACCGAGCGGGAAGGAGAGACGGAATCCATAGTTTCTATGAGAACTGTGGTATTACCGTAATGGCTGGGACGGATTCCAGCCGTATTGCAGCACAGTACGGCGCGCAATACGGCTGCAATCCGTGCCCAAAATAAGCCGTGTGAACGACCCTTAAGGCTCCCAGCAGTGATTGGCATATCAGCTCTGCTATTCCTAGCTGAGCCATTTAAAGGGATATTGCTAATAAAAGGGATTAAATGGTAGGACAGAAGGCGACAGAGCTGTAAATGGTTAAAGTTTGTCTGTAACATAGATAAACAAACTCCTGTGCTGCTGATAAGACAGAGTGAGCACAGTGACCTCACCATGGATGGTCAGTAACATAGGGAAGTTTATGTACACAAGCAGGAGATGAGAAATGTTATAGATCTGAAGAAAAGAAAAATCAGAGCAGCAATGTATATGGTTATAGTCTTTATTTAACTTTGCCTACATTTTTTAAGCTAGACAATGAAATGGGAATACACTTTTAAGTTATTTATTGTCCATTTTATGATTTTACACTGGCACTTCATTAATAGATGATGTATTTATGTTATAATCAGGTTCGTATATAACACACTGTGGATTACATGACTTCACTTTGTACCCTTTTCATTTTGCTATGTTTTAGAAATCTTCAACTATATGTTTTTTATGTGGTTTAAGTACTTATTTAAGTCTGTATCTTCAAATAAAATGTAATCATGCTGTCATGGTATCTGTGTGGGCTCTATGTATAGGGGATTAATTATATGCTAGTGACAGGAGCACTGTTCATACTTGTTTGATCACTTTGTTCAGTATTGGGTATAGGTTATAGATGTGACTCTTGTATATATTAAATACACAGAAATAGGACTGTGAATTAGCTGTGAAGACTAGACTGAAGTTGCATGAATATTGTTAATTTGACGTATGCACCAGAAAAGCTCTCAGTATGTATCCATTGGTCTATCTTTTAGCAATTTACAGCATATTCTGACAGTATTTCATAAGGCTATGTCTACACTGGATGGGACAAAAAAATGTGCGAAATCGACCGTTTTTTTCCAATGCAGGACCACGATTTTTTGTCACGTTTTCCGCAAAAACCACGGTAGGTTCTCGTCACCCATACAATTGAATTTTATGGGAAGAACCCAAAAAAAACGAAAAGCGTCGACGTATTATACAACATGTTTTATAATACGCTGGCACCAAATGACGATCGTAGGAAAAACGACCTGTGGAGACTACAGGTCGCTTTTTCTGTTGTAATCTTTGGAGCTGCATGGACGATTGTATTTTTACGAGCGTATTGCTATGCAGTGTAGACATAGCCTAAAGGTATGTTCACATGGCTTATTGCGGCGCGTACAGTATGCACCACAATACACGCCGCAATACGTTTGTGAAGCACGCGCTGATCATGCAATGTCAGCGGCGCGTAAGCGCTGCGAACAATCGACATGTCACTTCTCTCCCCGGGTGTACGATACAGTCGTAGTGTACGCCCGGGGAGACGACACGCAATTCATAGCTCTCTACTAGAGCTATGAATTACTGTAATTGCGCTCGCATTTCGCCACGTATAAAGTGCAATATGCAGCAAAATTCACGTGCAATTATGCGCAAAAATAAGCTATGTGAACATACCCTAATTGTTTCAGTTAGACAAGTTTCCCTAAGTTTCTTCATGTTGGTTTGTAATAGCCTTCAATGCTATTTGTAGCCTACAGATGGCGCTATATCACCTTTATATACTAGAGCTGTCACTTGAGTTTACCTTACATTTGTGGATTTTGCAGTATGTTTTCCTTGTTTTGCTGTAACTGATCTGAAAAGTTTTGGTGGGTCCTACTCTAAGTAGTCATTATTGTAGCTTTCGGCCTCTCACACTTTCATTTTGGGACACCAGGCTTATTTTTCCTATAAATCACAGTAGGTAAAGGGAGTAATCATCCACTATATGAATTATGTTAATCAGTTCTATGTTTCTACTGCTTACAATTGGGATTATGGATGGACTTTTCTGCTTTTAATCCTTGGGCATGGGAGGCAGCTGACATGCAATGATATCCAGAGTCATGTACCTTACTAGTACGGCCCTGCTGGCAGCGTGGTGACATGCCTATACCGCTTGTGGTTTTTCTTGGATGGTGCTTATGATCTTGTCCGTGGTGATCCGCTCTGTCTCTGCCTCTACAACATTAACATCCAGTTGGAGGTAAGTGTCTTTCAAATGATAAATATATTAAGTGAAACTGGATCATCTGTTTAAGTGTGTTTCCTATTGGATAAAACTGTCGGCTCTGTCATTTAAAGTCACACTAAACTTAAAATCTCTAATATGGGTGACAGTATTTCAGATCTTCACAATTATTAGCCTTTATAATGATAATTACTCCATGTAAATAATACACAATGTTCAAACAAATTTTGTAATTACATTTTTGCACAAAAGTTTATATTTTGATCCTCAACCCCAGGGGGACCAATCGTGGAGAGGTATGGTGCACTGTGGCACCTAATGGTTTAAACAGCAGGGATCAAAGCCGGCTCTTATCCCTGCTGTTATCAGCGATTGTTAGCTGTAATAAACAGCTGGCACCTGCAGTGTATGGGGCATGCTCAGTGAGTAAGCCCGTTCCATACACCCTTGCCAGCATTATGACATTCTCATGTGTCAAATTTTGGTAAGGGGTTAAAAGGGTTCTGCCATCTGGCTGTTTCACAGAGTCTGCTTTTCACATCCAGCTTTAGGGCTTTTCCCCCTGTCAAGGGGTTTTGGACGGTTTTACAGACGGTTTTTGGTTTTGAAAATCGTCTGTAAACCAACTGTCAACCCCTAGAATGGACCTCTATGGAAAATCCGTGCAGTGGGGACCGAAAAAGAGTGAACATGTTCATCCTTCCGCCCGGTTTTCGGGCGGAATAAGAAAAAATCAATGCGAAGGGGGAGGGCTTTTCTCCGCAAACAACGGAGGAGATGGTTTGAGAATGGTTGTACCACCTGGCACGGCTGTGTTGCTACTGCCACAACAAAAATAGAGCACAATACCGGTCGGATAATCCGACCGGTATTTGCTCTCTGCCGTGGGGACATGCCCTTAGGTTGCTTTCACACAGTGTGTTTATGATGCTTTTATTGACGCATTATTGACACATTTTTTTTACGCTTTTTTATGTGGTTTTTGTGCAGGAAGGCTTAGCAATTAATGCTGTACATTGCTGCACAAAACAATGCATCAAAAAATGCATCAAAAACGCACCGTGCGAAAGCACCCTTAGGATCCCACTTCCTGTTCAGGTTGTGAGTAACTCTGCAGCAGTGACTGACATTTCAGCTCTGCTATTCATAACTGAGCCTGTTACATGAACATTGGTGGTGGGTAAGTTTCAACAGTAGGGCACAAGGCTACAAAGTTCTAAACAGTCAGGGTATGTTCACATGATGTACTGCGGCGCGTACAGTACAGTACAGCCCGCCGTTCCCATAGAGATTTGCATTTACTGCGGCAGTAAAACGCCACAAGAAATTGTATGTCAAACTTATTCTTCCCCGCACGTACAATACGATTGTATTGTATGAGTGTGAAGAGGAGGCGTAATCCATAGTTCTCTATGAGAGAATTACCGAGAGAGGATTACCGTAATTATGGGGCGCATTTTGCAGAGTATTTTGTGGCGTACTGCGCTTGATGAAAATAAGTCACGTGAATCCTTAGGGCATGTCCCACAGACAAGGGTTATTTCGGCCGGTCTTTTTCATGCCAGGTTTGCGCGTTTTTTCAGACCGCCTGTAAAACCAGGCCGTAATGAGCACAATGGTGCTCTATGCAAAACCTGTGCAAGCAAGCTGTCCCCACTGCACAGGTTTTTGCCGCTCGGAAGGGTGAGTTATTTTGCCGCCGGCGGTCCGGCGGCATAACTTTGTAGATAGCAAATTCTTGCGTCTGGTTTCACCGTATGAAGATGTGCTTCTCAATGGGGGAAGGGGGACGGGCTGTTCTCCGCTATTTCGCGGAGAACAAGAAAAAGCCGTCCCCCGCGGCCGTGGGGCACGGGCGCCAAAAACAGGACAATTATCCGGCCGGCAAACAGGCCGGATATTTGTCCTGTGCGTGGTATCGCGCCCTTAAGTTGCCGATTTAGTATGGATAAAAAAGCTCCTGCTAAAGAAACAGTTAACTTGTCCCTCCTGACCATAGTTTATAAGTCATCAATGAAATTGGGAATACAAAGAATACTATTATGGCAGGATTTGAGACAGGTTTTTGTGGTAGAGAAAAATTAATTGGGTATCTTAAACTAAAGAAAAAATTTTTATTGTTATTGTATTTTGTTAGCTAAGGCTGTCATATGCTAATGAGTAAGGGATGGATTTTTTGGGTTTGCACATCTATATACATTGACTTACAATTAAGCACTGCACACTGCGCAGTTCTTTGTAGTTAATTATGGCACATAGCGGACTATATTGCTATTATGAGCCACTATCCAAATTACTATTTTACATTTTTATGTTTTTCTTCTTATTACCACATTTGAAACTTTTTTTTTAATTAATAACTTTTTTTGTCGAGTTACATATTCGGAGAGCCATTAAGTTTTTGCTTTTCTGTGGATGGAGCTGTGTGGCTTGCCTTAATTGGTACCACTTTGGGGATGATATGACTTTTTATCACTTTTTATTCCATTTTGATAAGCAGAATTAACAAAAAATTTGCATGCTCAGGCACCTGTTTTTCTTATTTTATTTAACAATTTCTTTTGGACTGGTTTAACTCCTTAAACAAAAGTTCCTCCGAACTTAGATGGACAGTGGCGGTGCAGGTCTTTAATCTGCTGCAACATTCTTTAGTTTTTGTCTGACAGACAAGAATGTTATCAGGCTCTCTTCACTAGAGCTGTCACATCTGTATGCACCGGGGAGTGGAGGAAACCTCCAATATCCCTTGGCATTGTAACCACTATAATATGTCCGCAATCAGTGACCACGGAGTTAATCAAAAGGGCCATTCCCTTGCTCTTGGGGTAATCAGGACTCCTGGTGACACGATGGACCTGCGGGATTGTCTGCACAGTCAACCCTGGGTTCCTAACGTAGCCTTAAAGCTGTCTGTATAGCAAGCCTGCGGTCAGAAGACCCTGTGTCATAGTGACACAGAAAGTAATGTGTTAGCATATTCATGTATGCTAATACATTACCAAGTGTAAAAAAAAGTTTAAAAAAAAACATTAAAAAGTGTAGAAAAAAAAATTTTAATAATAAAATATTAATATTTAATAAAAACATTAATTGTGCAAGATACATTACCGCTCGAAAAGATAACCCTACACTATTTAGGTCAGCTACAAGACCATATTAACCTGAAGAAATAATCTTACAGGTTGTTTAGTGGGAAATGTGAATGGTGGAAAAAAACGAATGCAGAATAACACTTTTTTTATTTTCACGCTGAAAATTTTTTTAAAATTCTGCAGTCATTTATTTGTACACTTAAACTATTTATAAATCCTCATACAACTGCATCACTTAAAAGATAAAAAAAAGTTTCAACTGTTTGTAAAAGCAGGGTAGGACAAAAATACCAAATTTTGCTGGTTTTATAGGCCACTTTTCAGGCTCTGGTTGATTAAGGGGTTAAATAAATGGATCATTAAAGACATAGTGATATCAAATATTTATACTTTTCTATATTTTCTATTTGTCCCGATATGGGAATAGCCTCTGCCATCAAGAATTATGTAATTGTCATTCGGTCTATTACACCCTGGAGGTTAGGCTGTATTATTGGCTTCAAATAATAGACCAAACGGGAGCTGGATGGCCACTTGGTTTCCCTCAAGGGGTCATTAGCAACGCTTCACAGTCAACCCCACAGTGCGTCTATGGGTGTCAAGGGTGTCAGCTGGCAGCCATATACTCCTAACAACTACAGCATACTGTGGTTTTTATTAATTGCTGCATCTAGGGGGTTAAATAGCCAGGATCAAAGCTAGCTCCAATCCCTGCAGTTACATCTGGAGCCCGGCTGTATATAGCAGACTTCTCCCGCTGCCAATGGTACAGGCATAGCAAAACAATATATACCTTAAATACATTATATATCCCACAGTTTGTAATGAAAATGCCTTGATTGCTATAGCAGCCTACAAATAGTGCTCCTCCTACTCCTTTTATTGAGTGTAATAGGAGAGAATTAATTTACCACTGTACCACTATATATATATTATATAATATATTTATTAATATATTTATATTATATTTATATATATATATTATATATTTATATTTATATATAGTATATATATTATATATATATATCTGGCATTTTATGGTATGAAAAATACGGTATTTACTAATCTATCTAATATAACTTACTGGGGACACTTTATTTGATTTTCTATAAATAAGAAGAAGAATTTGTGCATTCATCTCTATTGTCATTCTGGTGCTTCGCTTGAGTTCTCCTTTTATAAACTAAAGTATAGATAACGCTGGTCGGTATATTGAATATTGGTTTACATTTTTTGTCCTGTTTATTACCCACGTTGTCATTTTTGCATTGAATAGTATAGTGATCCTCAAGTTACAATGGCTTCAGGATGCAATAATTTTAACATACAATGAATGTGTGGTTTACTAATCCTAATTGGCTCCCAGGATCTGATCCACCCCATTATCTGGGAAAATAGTTTTAGTAAAGTTATGACTAGTGGGACTTGTAGCACCACTCTCCAATACAGTGCGGTATTACGTGTACTGTACAGATCTTTACAGGTGCCAAAGATAAGCAGCTCCTTTGGGCACCAGGTGAGGGCGCCCAATTTTCTTTTTTGCTGATACATTATATATAAAGTACATGACTAAAAGAAGCTCCTGTTCTCAACATAGATAGTAATTTGCAGGTTTCAGCAGCTCTTTCTGGGCTATTATGTAAGGACTTGCTTTATCTGTATTAGTTATCCCCTTTATTTTCTTTAATCTTCATTTTGCATTACGTTGGGGTGACATTCTGGGGATTTGGAACCAATCCCGTTTTCCATAGCGTTATGGTTTCAACATACAATGGTCATCCTGGAACCAATTAATTTTGTAAGTTGAGGGATTACTGTATATTGTTCATTTCATTCCTATTACTGGGCAGAACCTTTGACTGCTCCACTCTTTATAGCTCATAAATTGTAGAGATAACGACCCTAATTTTTCACGTGTGATTGTTAGGCTATGTCTCCGCTGCACACAAAAATGTCAATGAAAAACACTGAAAAAACGACTCAAAACAGGTCCCATAGACTTGTATAGTAACAACTTTCTGTTGTCTCCACAGAATGTTTTTTCAGCTGTTCTTTTATATTGCTGGTTGGTATTTTTGAAACATGTTGCAAAAAATGCAGAGAGGGCAGAATATATTACTAATGGAGTTATGTAAGGCGTCATTCAGACCTTTCATTTTGGACCAGTGCGCGTTTTGCCTGGTTTTTGCAGAAATACACAACAAATCTAATGCTGTGCATTTCTGCAAAAAAAACCCTGCAGCAAACAATGCGCAAAAAATACCGCAAAAACTCACACAAAAAACCCTCGAAACGTGCAAAAAAACGGATGTTTTTCAGCAGCTTTTGACAGGCAGTGGACAAAAAAACTCAGTTTTATGGTACTAATTTTTGGATTTGGTTTTCCAGTGAGTTTTTAGTCACAGTTGCCGTATAGGAAATAGCGTACGTTGAAGGTGTTCTTATTTATTTGGAGTATACCACCTGTTGCATCTCCTCATGATGGTGCCTGTTTTTGTATGCTTTTAAGTGGTTTTGACATGTACATATATACATTTTACATTGGTATATTTGGAGGTGTGTTTATACATTGCCCATTCTCTTCTTCTCTGCTGTTGAATCAGTGAGGAAATGACTGCCTCTCACAGCAGCACACTCATACTGGGTAGAAAACTACATATCAGTCCCATTCAAATGAATGGAAATGTGTATTAGTAGCTGCACAGTGCCCTGATGGGCAATGGACTGTGTGTAGAATTAATCATAAAAGGGCCACAGTGCTCCAGTATGGCCCTTTTAACTCTTGTGATGTATGACACATAGTAGTACATAACAACTTCCACTTCCATAAATTGGATGGTGCTGTGTCTGTAAACAATGAATGGGATGTGGTCCTTTCAGTCACTCGATCAAAGAGGGTGGGAGGGTTCAGCCCCCACCAATCTGATATTGATGACCTATCCTAAGAATATGTCATCCAATCTCACCATTCCCTATTAATTCGTTCTCGTAAGTATTGTCAAAAATCAAAATCGATAGTCCTGTTTTTATACTGTGTTTGATATCAAATTTCTACATTGATATATGTTAAATTCTTTGGTTATTTGTTCTACATTGCTATGGGTCATGCGGATTTACTTTTTATATCTAAATTTGGTCAAGCCATAAGAGTGGTTATGGGCCCTCTTTTAACCCCTTAAGCGCACGCCTGAAAAGTAAGTTAATGATCTCCAGAAATTTTTTTTTTACGTTTTTGCCTACTTGCGTACTTCAACAGTTGTAACTTTTTTTTTGTTTAATGATGCTGCTGTATGGGCCTCGTTTTATTCGAGACAAGTTGTACTTTATGGGGAATACTTTTAAATTCAACTTATAAATAAGTTCAGAATTATAAATTTTTTTTTTTTACATTTTTTACTTTTTTTATTTTTTTTACCACATTCACATTTCACACTTAATACTTGTTATATTAATTTCTACAGGTTATTTCTGTGTAGTGAGATACCTAATATTTGTAGAGTTTTTTTGTGTGCTTGTAATGTTTGCACAAGTATTGTTTATTAACTTTTTCTCTTTTGTTTTTTATTATTTATTTTTTTTAATTCTTTTTTACACTTTTTATGTTTTTACTTTTTTTACTAAATCCATTTTTAAGGGGAAAACTGTTTTCTCTTTCTTTTTCTTTTTTTTAAATCACTTGTAATGTATTAGCTGTGTTCATATATGCTAATACATTGTAAATCGTGTGTTCAGTCTGTACACAGGCAGTGATTCAGGACACATGATCAGGTCTGCCCTGATCACTGGACTTGTTATACAGACGCAGCCACCTAGGGGCTGCTCTTGGTCCCCCAGGGCTGCTGTTCAGCTGTGCCCAGGGCTCTGTCGGTCGTCACCGGGTGTTTGATTGTGCTGCCGGTGACAAAACTGCGGCAATCAAGAGAGGGTTATGCACCGGGGTGCGGTGGTTCCCTTGCTCCCGGCGCTTGCAGAAGCTGGCTGGAATCAGCGGCTTTTACGGTGTAGTACGCCCCGCACGACCTCAGCTAGCTTTACACTGCGGCGCTGGGCGCCGCAAACTCCGATGTCTGCAGCAACGCCAAAAGACGTCGCTGCAGATGAACGACCTGAAATGCCCGCAATCAAAAGACGGTGGACGGTCGTTAAGGAGTTAAAAACTACGAGCTGATTTATCTAATAAGGTGTGGTTACAAAATGGGAAGCTGTCCAAAGCATCCATTTAGTTTACAAAAGAGCTGAAATTTGATCTGTTGCCACAGACAACTACTCCACTTTGCTATTGCACTACTTTTTATGCTATCCCCATAACCTCCAAATTATCTCCTGTGCATTAATAGTGTTTTTTTGTCCCTTTGTTTTGGAAATTCATTATGGAGGGTTCCATTCATATTTACCATCTGATCCCTGGACACTACAAGCTAGTGTTTTCTTAGACATGGCAGTACATTTGACAGACAATGAGTTTAGTTCACACCTATGTCCCAGCTAGACAGATGTAGTTGACAAACTAATTTAGAATTGTACAAACAATTGACCTTCTTACCAACTTGTGAGATCCTCCTTCCTGACCCCTTCACTGTTTCCCGTGGGAGTGTGAGGTGTTGAATCATTTTAGGAAAGTGATGCTGTTTTTTGGACATCACTAGTGACTCATTCCTGGAAGGTGCAGCTTGGAGGAGGTTTGCAGGCTTGCCTTCCTTTATTTTGGTGTGGATATTATCTTTACCACAAGGAAAAACTTCATCTCTTGCTCCCAAGCTCTTCTTGTTGTGTTCTGTGGTAATGATGGATCTTGAATCGCTGTCACTGGACATTTCTTCATTATGGACAAGGACATTTTGGTTCACTAAGCTGGTTGACCTTGCTCCATGCCACCTGCATGAAGAAAGATGAGTAATGGTTACCATAAAAAACCCATGCATATGGCATTACAGAGTTCCTGGCAATTTTTTAAAGAAAGAATACCTCCTTACAATGCAGGAGCGTAACTAAAGAAGCCTGGGCCCCATAGCAAACTTTTGAATGTCTCCACAATCCCCCAACAAGACGAGCGGCCGGCCAGCTTCTGACCCTGGCACGGGTGGCAGGATGATATGACATTATTGCGCCGCCCACATCATCACTGGGGGTGGACACCTGATAGGCTTAAAGGGGATTTATCGCTTCATCAGTTTGTGAGTTTCCTTGTACTTTCAGTTTCTCGGCTCCTCAAATCCGGGGCGTTTTCTTCCCCTCCACAGATGGGTGTTTCTTACACCAAAGGGGGTGACATCATCCCCCCCCTTCACTGATTTATGCCTCGCTCTCCGAGTCAGAGTGTTTGTTTGATGATCAGTGGGGAGGGTTATAGCACATTGCCTGCTCTATCCCCCCCTCTATGAGTACACATGTGACTGTGTCGTTCCTCTCCCCTATGCAGTCTTTTTTTGTAAGAGCTGTTTGTTTTCATTTACCACAGCCATGGCATTCAGTCTAGACAGTTCTTCTTTGAACTCAGAGCACTGATCTCTTCTCCTCTCACAACTTGAGGTTTGTTTACATGTTGGAGAATCAACGTTTTCTTGAATCATTCCTGAAGGCAGCACAGATACTGTTCACTTTCTATGTTTTCACGCTGTGCACGCATTAGCCTCCAAGCTCCAATTCTGCTGTTTTTCTGATTTTGTAGCGCTGCACAGTGTTATGTGAAGCCTGCTGGTTGTGCAGAGTGAAAATGTTGCCGGGCCCTTATTCTGAGTGAGTGAGGCAGGAAATGCGCGCTCCGTGATACGAACGAGGGGCCTGGTCAGATATTTATTAGTTGAGCCATTCTTGACAATGATATGAGAAGGAAGGTGGAATCCGACCGGCAATGGGGGACATGTTTACAATAAACAAAAGATTAAGAAGACTGTAAAAAAAAGACAGCTTTGCTAATGTCATCCTATTGCAAAGTTGATTGTTTTTCACTGTCCCCGTCATTTACTGAATACATTTAATGTAAATGAGAAAAACCCCTATATGCCTTAAGCCCGTGGCTGTACTGTCTCCGAACGCTCAGGACAGAGGGCCTGGTCGTTCTGAAGAAAGAGACGCTGGGCCCCGTAGCAGTTTCTATAGCTGCTATCCCGGTAGTTCTGCCCTTGGTACTATGGCATGCGATGGAGCATATTTTTTTTAATGGTGTGATGTAATAAGCACTTTTATAAATATATTTAGAGTTTGGGGCTGCATTAGCTTTTATATTCTTTTTTCTTGATTACTTTATGAAGTTCAAAAAAGGAATGTACAATCTATTATTTTTACTTTAAGTTAAACCAAACACTGATACATATTATTTGTTTTAACCTATTTTTATTTTGTGTTTTTTTTGTATTTTATCCATAGGAGATAGGGGCAGCCTATCTTATGGTTAACTCAGCATTCAGACTCAACTTTACAGATGTCTGTGGTCTATATGAATATGTGAGTCTGGAATGACTTACAAATTGGACTTCTATGGTGATTGTTATGAGGGCAGTGTTTTGTCATTGTGTTAGTAAAGTCTCTTTTGTGTTGAATGGAAGGGGGGTTGAGCTTTGTTCATAACACCTATTGAATTTAGTGGGATCACTGTGTTAAATGGATATTTGGATTTGTAATCCTAATTCTAGATAGTATTTTCTGAAGAACATCTCCCATAAGCAGGGGCGTAAAACTTTGGTTCTAAATAGTTGGGGCGGGACTCCAATTTTTCCTCTCATCCCCTTTCTTCTTATCCCTCCCTCTGTCCTTCCAACGCCTTTCCTTTCAACTTTCCGCTGTCTCTTCCCTTCTCTTTCCCTCCCCTACCTGCATGAATTGGGCCCCTCATATCCCAGCTAGGAGCGTCTGGGGGAGTGCTGGTTAGACCCCCCCCCCCAGCTGAATCCGGGTGGTGTCCTTATGGCAAACACTTTTGGTATGCCAAAAAAATCCAGTTTAAGGTTATGAGTGCTTTAATTACTGCTTTTTCGAGCCTGGGACTGGGGAGAACTTATATAGCAGCCCTGGCATAATGAAATGCGAACAAGCCTACCTACTATTATTATTCCTCTAGATGGAAAATAAAAATGTTTGATGCCGCAGTAAATTCGACTTCATCCCCTATCCTTCTCCCCCTTCACTACTCCATGAATTTGTTATAACACCACACAACAGTAACTGAGGAAAAATGAAAAGACAACCATTTCATGGTATCCCTGGAATCACTTATGTCACGATACTGTTACCCAAATATGTATTTTATTGCTACCATACAACAGATATGACATCACGCCATTGCACCCACAGAACATGAATTATATTACACATGGAGCCACAGCAATTACATTACTAACTGGCACCTTTAGTAAATGACTTGCACAATTGACTGCTAATGTGCCCACCCCAAAAATGTATTATATTACCACCCCCCCCCACAAATACTGAACCTAGAAAGGAATTTCATTATCACTGTACTCAGAGATCACATCAAAACCATTCCAGATGATTACATTACACGTACCGCCAAAGATTCATTACAATTTGTACCTACGGAGATAAACAGTACTCCTTGTACCCCAGAGATTACATTACATAACTTATCCCACGAGTTTACTCATTACCACTGTAACCCCAGTGAATTGTTTACGCATCGTACCCCTGATATTTTCTGCCTCATTATTCACGATACACCTGAGAATTACATTTACACATCATGTACAACAGAGATTATATTGTCACCTGGAAACAGTGTTAAAAGACAATGAGTAAGGGAGTTATACTCCCGAAACGCAGTTCGGCGCTCCTTTCCGTGTCTTTGTTAAGCTTGATTGTGATTATTTCCCTTTATGGATGCTCTTTCCGGTTGTGATGCATTTAGTTTATTAATACATGTTTTTTGTTTTTTAATAACAAGAAAAGGAATAAAGGTACATGCTTTCTTTAACAGAGATTTCGATCTCTGGCTGAGCTCACTTTGGTCACGGTGTATGGAGAAGTGGTCTTTCACTTGAAATAATTACACCTACGCCCGTGATTATCACTAATTACACACTGTATCCCAAGAGCATACTACATTATAACTATAGGGGTAACACGGAGATGTGTGTGATAGATATACTTATATTGAAACCAACAGACACACTACCTCTTAGAGTAGGGTTCACATGATGGTTTCTTTGGCTCTGACAGTTGTTAATTTGCTGTTGGAAAATCAGCTCCTTGAAAACGCTTGCATTCGTCACCGATGCAAAAAGACCCAGGGAACTGCCAGAGGCAGATTTAAGCTCCTATTCCTTTTTAGTTGCTGTTAAGTCATATAATACCCGCTCGAAGATGACTTTAGTAGGCAGCTCAAAAGCTATATCGGATGTTTTAGATGTATTGCATCTGGCCAGTCCACACTTCTAAAATGCTATAGGGCCTAGCCACAATTCACTTTCTTTTCCACAGACGCATTAAGGGCAGGGAAACGTGACATGGCTTAGACACACGGCGTACCAGTAATATATAACATATTCAGTGCATTCGTTCCCTACTCTCATGCACACACAACACCTTGGCGATACTTCTCACCCTCCTTACTGGCTGTAGTCTAGTATGGTGCAGTTGGCATTCGGCAAGGTCTTCGCTCTTCTTATCTTGTTGAGAAGGGGTATATACAATGGGAGGGAAAGATTCATGCCACCAGATACAGAGTGTTTGGGACTGTGAGCTGCGTTTTTCTCATTGTGTGAAGCTGACTCTGTGACTCCTGTCTCTTCATACCAAATCAGCTGCCGCTCTCACTATGCACTGAATTGAGGATGCTCCTATCTGTCTCTCCCCAAGATGCACAGATATGATGGCTGAAGGGTTAATTTCTTCCTCCTCTGTGCTCTCTCTCCCCTACTTGCAGTATTCTCATGCTTTCATATGGATTATTTTTTATTGAAGTGGCTAAAAAGTGGGGGGGACCGTCCCTGACCCAGAAAAAAGTGGGGGGGACCAGTCCCCTCCGTACCCCCCTAAAGTTACACCTATGCCCATTCGTACCCATACATCTAGGTGCCGGTAAGATTCTATGTAGCGGGGTTACTCGAAGCCGACTCCGTTTCCTGTTCCTTTACCTTGTAGATTGCCACACACTGTTTCTCACTCAGATCGGGACCCCCACGGCAAGATCGCGGGGTGGAGATATCATGTTACCATGGCGGCTGGAAGCCTTATGCAATATTTATTTAATGACGTAATGTAAAAAACATCCTTATACACCGAGCAATTTGGGCTGTACTGCTTCTAAATTTTTTTTTCAAGATCATAATGAAATCAAAAGGCAATGTATTATGTAGTTATTTTCTGAAGACACATCACCAATACGTACCCATACACCTATTCTATTTAGCACCCCCACGGTGAGATCGCGGGGTGCCAATCAGTTAACATGGCGGCTGGAAGCCTTAAAGGGGTTTTGCCACAATGTAATGTTGACGTTGGATCCTACAAAATGGATATTTAATCACTTTTCTAAATATATAGTGAAACCTTTGAGAGCTACAGCATTGTTCAGACCCCCTTAGTTTCTTGACAGTTTACATTAGACACGACCAGGACACTGACAGGAGCTGATCTGGCCGCCCTTGCATATTTGCACTTTTCATCTGATGACAAGTAACATGAAGGAGCTTGCAAAGGGCTGGGGAGAAAAGTGCAGTGTATGAGGCTGTCTGCTGTATAGAGAATCCACTGGTTGTAATGTAATTATTTGAGTGAACATTGCAGACGCTCCCTGCTTCCTCGCTCTCTGCTCACCCCTCTTTCTAACCCCCCTATGATGCTACATGCTGAGTTTAACTTCTCTCCTGAGCAGATAAGAGGTAAGGAATTCACTTCTTGGCAAAATCCCTTTAAGAAGAAAGAGCATATTTATTAAATGATGTGATGTAACAAACATCCTAATAACATCCTTATTAGTCTTCAGCCCGCAAACAATGCACCCTTACTCAGGTCCATAGGTAGAGGTACAAAAAAGTCATTGGTCGCAGAAAATGACGCAGCAGCGCAAATATGAGAAATACAAAATGTTTGGATTTTTGTTTTTGTGGTATGAAAATATAATGAAAATCCTGCATATTTGCTATTGCTAGAATGGAGTGAACCTGCAGAATACATTTAACACATCATTTATATCATAGAGTGAGCACTGTAAATACAAAGCCCCCGCAAATATGGCACAAGTAAGTTTTTTTTTTCGGTTTCGCAGTATATTCTATAGTACAGTGAATTATACCATTAGAAAGTACATCTTATCCCGCAAAATAAAAGCCCTCATATGTCTATGTACATGGAAAAAAAAAAGTTATGTCATTTGGAAGGCAAGGAGGAAAAAAACAAAGAGGTATATTATTATAACCGTGGTTAAAGGGAACATGTCAGGTGGTTTATGCCACCCTATCTGGCAGTAGGCTATGATGGAGGGAGAGATGCCGAGCTCTGTGATATATTGGTTTATGTGAGTTGATGCTGAGTTTCTGAGTAAAAACTAGAGAAAATCTATGACAGTGAAACTGTAAGTACAGCTGACCCTGTCCACAAACAGTGATTGACAGTTTTCTCTGTACACACACTGATGCAGGGAAAGCTGTCAATCACTGTATATGGGCAGAGTAAGCAAGACCCTCACTGTCTTTTAATGAGTCCAGTCAGGATTTTATCTGCTTTTTACTCAGAAATCCTGCTCCAAATCATATAACTCTATATATCACAGAGCTCAGCTTCTCTCCTCTATCATTTAACCCTATATATCACAGAGCTCATCTTCTCTCCCCCTATCATATAACACTATATATCACAGAGCTCATCTTTCTCTCCTCTATCATATAACCCTATATATCACTGAGCTCAGCTTCTCTC
The DNA here is from genome assembly GCA_025379985.1 of Phyllomedusa bahiana. Taxonomy (NCBI): domain Eukaryota; kingdom Metazoa; phylum Chordata; class Amphibia; order Anura; family Hylidae; genus Phyllomedusa; species Phyllomedusa bahiana. The sequence goes on from JAODAL010007008.1 coordinate 108,034, forward strand.
CCTCTATCATATAACCCTATATATCATGGTGCTCAGCTTCTCTTCCTCTATCATATAACCCTATATGGGGGCTATAGGCAGGCATATAGGGGGTATAGGCAGGCATAGGGGCTATAGGCAGGCATATGGGGGCAATAGGCAGGCATATGGGGGCTATAGACAGGCATATGGGGGGTATAGGCAGGCATATGGGGGGCTATAGGCAGGCATAAAGGGGGCTATAGGCAGGCATATGGGGAGGTATAAAGGGAGCATATGGGGGCTATAGGCAGGCATATGGGGGGGGATAGGTAGGGATATGGGGGGGCTAAAAGGCAGGCATATGGGGGGTATAGCCAGGCAAAATGGGGGGCTATAGGTAGGCATATGGGGGCTATAGGCAGGCATATGGGGGGTATAGCAGGCATATGGGGGGGTATAGATAGGCATATGCGGGGCTATAGGCAGGCATATGGGGGGGTATAGGCAGGCATATGGGGGGCTATAGGCAGGCATATGGGGTAGGTAATATAAGAAACAACTTACTCATCTCGGTCCACGTTCCCCTGATGCGCCGCTCGCTCCGGTCTGCTGCTCTCCCTGCAGCCTCTGCGCTCAGCGCGGGTGGCGCGGTGATGTGACGTCACCGCGTTCGCCCACGTGACCACAGAGCGAAGGCAGGGTCAACCCATTGATTTCAGTGGGAAATTTGTACTTTTATATTTCCTCAATGGTGGCACTCTAGGGAAATTCTAAATTTGTTGCCAAGTTCTCTGAATACTAAAGCATATGATAAGCCTTAAACAAACACAGATTATGAAACTGGAGAATCCATTTAAGATTATGCTAAACTTAGTAGTAAACTTGTACTGAGTTGAGCTTTCTCCGATTATTTTCTGTGCGGAGCAGCAGTCGTTACCTGATAATGCCTGTTCTTCTTGCTTGTGAGGAGCTGCACCTTTTCTGCTGGGCTCTTTTGCCCTTCTTTATTAGGTTCTGAATTTCGGATGTTTCTGTCAGTTGCTCCATCACTATTTTACCTTGAACTTTCGGGACGATGGTCTGGTCATGTTCTAAAGAGCTGAATGTTATCCAAGGTTAAATCTTATTCCAATAAAGTTCTTACTTCTAATTTAGCAGCATATAGACTTGAAGTATCCTTCATGTGGAAAAGGTAGAAGTGAGAACTTTTTCTCACGTTTTCTAGAGTTTTATTAGAACATGAAACATTCATCAGGGGCTTGTGAAATTCCTCTTTCATCGCTCCTTCGTTCTTGAGCAATGAATGTTAAAGAACTTGAAGCAAATACTTATGATGATGATAGTAAATACAGATTTTCTCTCAGATGAACTAGTCTGCCTGATAATGAAGATATTATAGTGCCATACACCAAAGTGTGGATTCAGTTTTCGTTATTGCAGTATTGGCAGTACTCCTAATAGGGGCTCTGATTTAGCAAAAAAAGGGCCCAGTGATATGGTGCAAGTCAGGAAATGGTAATGGGGGGACTTCACCTGTCTTGGGCCCTGAAATTGCTTATGGCAGTCCTGCTTCAGACTCTTAGTGGGATTCATTTTCTTTAGAATATATTTTATAGTTTCTAATCATTGTATCCAGCTCTTCTGGGTGATTTTGTCATGTCCTGGGCAGAGCTGTACAGTGAAGTAAGGGGGACTAAACAGCAGCCTAAACCTATTATGACTCCCATTATTATAGACTTTATCTAAACAGAAGTTACTGATCATGGCTGTGTATAAGGAATATGATCAGTCAATTTCTCCTTACTGAACTACAGCTTTATGTAAATATTCACTATGTATATATATGTTTTAGTTTTTTTAAATGCTGCCAGAATTTTGGTCATGATGCTTAATGTTGTCGCCATGTTGGATTGTGGTTGTTGCCAATAAGAAAGTCAGTCTCCTCGTTTGCCAAAAACAGGGGTAGCAACAGGTATAGTTTAGGCCTGGAGGTGGCTGATAATGGGATATGCATAGTTGGTGCTAGTGCTGTTGGCCTCAATGTTCAGAAGTGGGCCCAGACTTTGATATAAGAGCGCTGGCTTTCCTCTCTGCAGGAGAAGCAGGGAGACTGGAGGCTGCGCAGAACTTGGTAGACTGTAGGCTAGAGATGTGGCGCAGGCCTGTGTGAAGATAAAGTGTGTTGCTGGTGCAGTAAGGGCAAGCCTCTGCAGAGGAAGTGGTTTGTGTGCCATATGAGTCATGGTTGTCACAGAGCAGATGATGAGCTAGTAAAATGAATACTTCAACTGTCTTGGATCTAAAAAGGGACTGGCCATGTCACTGGGTGGCTTCCAGTGTTTAGTCATACTTACAAACTCTCCCGGATTGTGCAGGAAACTCCCACAAATATGGAAAACCTCCTGCTACCTCGAGAGAGTTGGCGAGCCTCCCGCAGCCACATTGCTGCTGGAGGCTCTTAAAAAGGAGTAGTGCTAGAGCAGCATCATGAGACGCTACACCTGTACCACTGACGGCAAAGGTCAGCCCCCACAGCTAGACTATAAGGTCTAGCTAATAGGGACACATGGCCTTTTCCGCACATGCGCACCGGCTGACAGGAGAGGAGAGGCGAGTACCTCTGCCCCCCACTCCCATCTCACCGGTACCTTGCAGACAGCTTTTCTGGATGCTAGATAGCCTATCCAACATCCATGAAACACCCTTTTCCCATAGGTAGCACCTAGTTTTCTTATCATGGAAAGCTAGGTGGTGTGCATGTATGTAATGTTTCTGTTTATCTATTGGATTTCATGAAGTTCGTCGGATCAGCCTTGGATCTATTTTTTTTCTAAAATGGATAAAAAAGACTTGTGTCGAGGAGTGTTTATTTAAATACATTTGTTTGTGTTTAGTACAGTTGTGCTCAAAGGTTTACACACCCCGGCAGAATTTTTGCTTTCTTGGCCTTTTTTCAGAGAATACGAATGATAGCACAAAAACTTTTTTTCCACTCATGGTTAGTGGTTGGGTGAAGCCATTTATTGTAAAAACTTCTGTGTTTTCTCTTTTTAAATCATAATGACAACCAAAAACATTCAAATGACCCTGATCGAAAGTTTACATACCCTAGTTCTTAATACTGTGTATTGCCCCCTTTTGAATATTGTTAGATTTTTGTTAACTTTGTTTGATCTGTAATATTTACATAAGTGACACCATGTGTGAATGTCTAAGTAGGAACATCTAGTTATAAAGTATCAGCACAGTGTTTTGACACCCGGGATAAACTTATGGGTCTTTTCTCTTTGCTGCAAAACTCCACAATTGCACATGATATAATAATACTGCGCAATTTTGTTTAAAAGGGGTTATAAAGTATCTGAGATGTAGGGGCAGACTAAGGCTATGTCTACACAGCACGGGTTTCTCGTCGGATTTACGACTAATTCAGTATTTAGAATCTGCCAAAAATCCGACTGTACCCAGCGCTGTGTAGACCGCAATGGATAATTTGTGCCTTAGTCTACACAGCACAGATGTTTTCCGGTCGGTTTAAAAATCCACCAAACTCCAGCAAATTTTCAAACCTGCTGGATCTTCCGTAGGATTGCCATCGGATTCCTGTACATTAATGTACAGGGCTGACGGCAAATCTGAAAACCGGCCACAGTTTTTAGTGCAAATCTGCACCAGAAACTGCGGTCCAGCGATGTTAAAATGCTGTCGGATTTTTGACGCCTTAGAGAAGCTGGTGGGGCAATCATTACTCCTAAACCACTAGGTCCTGATGCTGCCTGTAAAAAGGTCTGGTCTGGGGTTTAAATTTACATATAAGTCTGAATTCTATATTTATACTTGGGTTTGGTATGTGATCTGTATTAACCCTTCAACCAATGTGATTTGTGGCAACAGTGTTTTCTTTTTTTCCCCCATCCTTCTAGGAACCATATCCTTTTAACTTTTCCATCATCATAGCTATATGAATACTTGTTTTATGTGGGCTGAGTTGTACTTTTCTAATGGTACCATGTAATGTATTGGGAAACCAACCCAAAAATTATTTGTAAGGTGAAATACTTTTTGTTTTTCATATTTTCGGAGTTTACTGAGTGGTATAAATGACATGTTAATTACTCTGTTATGTGTTGTTACTTTAGAAAAATACAATCCTTCTTGAAAAAAAACCAAAAAACATTTTGCTTTGTATTTCCATATTCTGATACTAGGAACTTTTTGATATTTTATTGTTAACAGACTTGTGTGAAGGCCTATTTTTGCAGTGTGAGCTGTGTTTTTTTTGGAGACGTGACTTTATTGGATTGTTTTCTGGCATGTGGGGTAACCATAGAACACTATTTTGTCATTTCTCTCTCTCATCATGAAGGATAAATAATGTGATGTTATTTTAGACTTTTGCGAATGCAATAATACCAATTATATTGTTTTTATTATATAATAAATGGGAAACGTTTTTTTCATTTTAAAAGAGCACTTTAACAGGTGATTTCTTGTAAATTATAATGCAGTACTTATGTCTTGCAACATATTGTTATTTTACGTCTAGCAAGGTATAATAGGATTACTATTGTGGCAGACCTGGGGCCTTTATTAGGGCCTGGGCACAATAAATTTGACACCTTATGGCTTTGTTCACAGGGTTTAACGGCGGGAGTTAATTACGCCCGGTAATTACGCCGTGTGGCGGGGGGCGGGGCGGGAGGGGGGTAGGGAGCGGGAGGCCGGCACTTCGCCAGCCCATAGACTTGCATTACCAGCGCCGCGTATACGCCGCTGGTAATTCACATGTCACTTATCTCCCCGCCCGGCGTATTCGCCGAGCAGAGAGAGGAGACGTAATCCAAAGTTCTCTATGAGAACTGCAGATTACCGTAATGAATGGGCCGTTTTCAGCCCGTAATTTGCGCACTTCGGCGCGTAATTACGGACCGAAATACGGCCCATTTTAAGCCGTGTGAACATGGCCTAAAGCTCTACCTCTCCTCCTCCACAAGTTTTATGTACAAATACAATGACAGAGTAAAGTCTAGAGCTTAAAAAAAGCTTCAAACCTAGATACCTGTACAACACCACAACTACGTTCAGAATCTTAGTACAGTACCAGAAACAAACTCGAACTTTCATACAGCACAATCTTTAAGCTCATAATAACAGAATCCAGATAATTAGATAAACTGCAATTGAACCAGGCATATAATATGAGTACAGAACCAGAACTAATCCTAGTACATTCAGTAAATACTACACAAGAAATAACCTCAGTACATAGATGTAGCACTAAAACTGAGCTCATTACATAAATACAGCAACTGAACTGAGCTCATACATGCAGACCTAGAATCAAGATCATTACATGAATACAGAATCAGAATTGCTCATAACATAAATACATTGCCAGAACCAAACTTATAGCATAAATACAGCACCAGAAACTAGCTTATTACATAAAACAGCTGTAGCACCAGGCTCATGATATAAATATAGTACTAGAACTAACCCAGTACACAGTTGCGTAACTAGAGAAACCTGGACCCCATAGCAAACCATACCTCCACTGCCAGCCCCTCCCCCAACATTTACGAGTATCTCTTAATACTAGTCATGCAGTTTCTAGATAATGCAAGGAGCAAACCTCATGTTAGATATCACCATGATACAGCTAACAAACAAATCCCACTATACCAAGACCAACATTATCAATAGCGCTACTACATAAGGATTAAGGATTATGCTGCCAAAACACGACCACAAATTACCACCACGTAGTGACTGAATTATACCCCTTACTATTACTGAATAAAGATCAGTATACAAAGACCAACATTACCACTATACAGTGACCAGCGAGTAGTATATACTAATTGTACACAGGCTTTACAGAATCATATTACCACCATTCAGTAACAATACAGTGGTAGATCTGAGTGTATACAGGCTCTCCAGACTGTATATTACCACCATTTAATGACCGTATAGTCGTAGATACCAGTGTACACAGGCTCTGTAGACATATATGTGATTACAGTACAGTTACATCCATTGACTCATAGGAGACTTAGAAAACCTTTGCGTGTGACACCATGAATCAGCAACATTGGCTATTCTCACATTATTCTAATTTTCTGATTTACTGAATTTTTGGTTTTCATTAGCTGTTACCCATAATCATCCACATGTAAATAAATAAACTCTTGAAACATATTTGATTTGGACTATGGACATAAATGAACTTTTTGATGATGCACCCCACACAGTGCCTCTGCGTAAAAATGCTACATGCAGAGCTCCTAAATAAAATATGCTTCACACTGTGCCCATGACTAATATTGGTCCTTTTTGTACCCCTGAATAATGTATGCCCTCCCGAAGGAGCAACAAAAAAAAACCTAATAAACCCAAAAAATACACAATTAACTTGTGTAAAGTGTCAAGTGATTGGCCGAATTCACTCGATCGTGCCATAAACTTGTATTTTTAACCAACCTAACTGGTGGTATTTTTGGCAGACAATAGACTGCCATCAGCATAAAATTTTGGTTGGCCGCAATATCCTAAATTGGCAATTTCGGGTGATTTCTATACTATATTATGAATCTGGGCGTATTGAAAAAGAGAGTGCACATCTTTCCTGACTGAATTATTGTTTCTCTATGTTCCACTTTTATTTTCCCTCATGTTGGTGGTGCACTATTTTTCTGCTCCCCCTAGGTTTCAAGCCTGGATTTGCCCATACTTGTATGATGGTGACTCTTCTATGTAATCAGATGCAATGATTCTCATTACAGTAAGCACTCAGCTGATGAGGCTATGACCTGTGATCTCCTATCTGAACACTTGTGCAGAGAACACAAATCATGGCAATGACAGCCCGCTCTCTATTCCTTTATTAATTGGGGTCCAAAGGGAGAGACCTTCAACCCTCTTAGGTAAATACACAATAAAAAGGCATTCATACCTATAAATGATTGTGACAGTATTTGTTCTTCTCTAATAGGTCCTGCCGCCTGAGAGCCCAGATGTGATGAAGCAATCAATATTTTATGCCAGTATAAGTGGAAACAGCAGAGGGCGGCAAAACTCTACTAGGGAGGTTATGCATCGTCATATATCACTATTACCCCGTACTTCTCAGTATACTGTGAAATACCCAGTGAACTAGTTATAAATAAATGGAAAGAATGAAGTGAATTTCATTGAAAGCAATACGTTTGTAACGATCTGGCGGTAACAACGTATGCCGATCGCTGGAATCCAGGTGTGGAATCAATGTGATCACCGCAGGCGAGATGGTATATGGAGAGCCACGGCAGGGAGTGGAGTCTAAGGGGCCCCCGGTCTTCGGACGGACTTTGCTGCAGGGAACCACCAGGTCGCTACCCCTGACGTGGCTACCTGCGGTGAAAGCCGAGGTGCAGAACAGGATCTCCAGGCACAGAAGTGGTGGTTGACAGGAACAACAAGAAACGTGTGCAGCAGGATACCGCAGGAAACTAGACATACGCAACATCAGGATAGGGCAGGAACAGAACAGGTAACAGGGCAGGATACAGCAGGAATGAGATAACAGGAGACAGACAGGCAGATGGTCAGGAGCTCTGGTAGAACGCAGGAACTGGACCAGCATCTCAGGGGTTAAATCCAGGATAGCAGCCCTGAGATGCTGGCAGGAGCTCAGAGATGGCCACAGCACTCAGCATGAGGCACAACACTGCAATGGACTGACCCAGAGCACAGACAGGAACTTCCTCTTCTAGCCAGGGGTCACAGGTCAAGAGGAAGGTGAACAGGACAGAGAACCTATAAAGGGCAGGAAGCTGCCGCGCGCGCCCTAGGAGGTGCAGTGCACGTATAGGACCCCAGGAAGCAAGAGCAACAGGACAGGCAAGTACAGCAAACACCACAGGCCACCGGGACCCCTGCACCGGGAGCCCCAGCAGAGACATGGCAGGCACGGACATGCCGACGGTACCCCCCCGAAGTCCCCTCCTCCCCCTCCAAATCACAGAATGACATTCCACATAGGTTAGGGGCCTGCAACTTCTACAGGGGCATCCCCAAAACTAAGTACAGGCTATATGACAGCCAGTATAGGGAAGACCTAGAAAAGGAGGTGCATGGGAGGAACAAACGGGGCACTAGGCAAAATGGGGGGGAGCTCTGGGCGGGACCATGAGCTAACGGACGCTCTGGGCGGGACCATGAGCTAACGGACGCTCTGGGCTGGTCCATGAGCCAGCGGGACAGACACTCTGGGCAAACAATGAGCCAGCGGGACAGACAGACACTCTGGGCGAACCATGAGCCAGCGGGACAGACAGACACTCTGGGCGAACCATGAGCCAGCGGGACAGACAGACACTCTGGGCGAACCATGAGCCAGCGCACAGACAGACACTCTGGGCGAACCATGAGCCAGCGGGACAGACAGACACAATGGGCGAACCATGAGCGAGCGGGACAGACAGACACCTGGGCGAACCATGAGCCAGCGGGACAAACAGACACTCTGGGCGAACCATGAGCCAGCGGGACAGACAGACACTCTAGGCGAACCATGAGCCAGCGGGTCAGACAGACACTCTGGGCGAACCATGAGCCAGCGGGACAGACAGACACTCTGGGCGAACCATCAGCCAGCGCCCCTACTGACTCTCTGGGAGAACCATTAGCCTGCGGGATAGACAGACACTCTGGGCGAGCCATTAGCCAATGGGACAGACAGACACTCTGGGCGAGCCATTAGCCCATGGGACAGACAGACACTCTGGGCGAACCATGAGCCAGCGGAACAGACAGACACTCTGGGCGAACCATGAGCCAGCGGACAGACAGATTAGCAAGACGGGAGGTACCAGCAGACACGAGACCAGGGTCACCCTGGCGGGATCCATGGTCAATCCACTCTGTAACGATCTGGCGGTAACAACGTACGCCGATCGCTGGAATCCAGGTGTGGAATCAATGTGATCACCACAGGCGAGATGGTACATGGAGGCCACTCCAGGGAGCGGAGTCTAAGGGGCCCTTGGTCTTCATCGGAGCCCGCCGCAAAGCAGGACGGACTTCACTGCGGGGAACCCCCCAGGTCGCTACCCCTGACGTGGCTACCTGCGGTGACAGCCGAGGTGCAGGACAGGATCTCCAGGCACAGAAGTGGTGGTTGACAGGAACAGCAAGAAACATGTGCAGCAGGATACGCAGGAAACTAGACATACACAACATCAGGATACGGCAGGAACAGGACAGGTAACAGGGCAGGATACAGCAGGAATGAGACAACAGGAGACAGACAGATGGTCAGGAGCTCTGGTAGAATGCAGGAACTGGACCAGCATCTCAGGGGTTAAATCCAGGATAGCAGCCCTGAGAAGCTGACAGGAGCTCAGAGATGGCCACAGCACTCAGCATGAGGCACAACACTGCAATGGACTGACCCAGAGCACAGACAGGAACTTCCTCTTATAGCCAGGAGTCACAGGTCAAGAGCATACATGCCAACTCTCCCGTTTTTGGCGGGGGGGTCCCGCTATTTGGTGTCCCTCCCGCCCTCCCGGGGGAGTTGGCATTCCTCCCGGGCCGCCTGCAGGCGGCGGGGGTCCTTTTAAATTACCGCGGCGCAAGAGTAGCGCTGGTGCGCTTACTCTTGCGCCGCGGGACCGCTCCTACAGGCGGGTGCAGCGGCCGCAGCGGCCGCTCACCCGCCCGCGTCTCACTGTGCGGGGAGAGCAGGAGGGATCGCTACCCTCCTCCCTCCTCCCCTGTATGTCCGGCACCGGTGTGTGCGCCGACATACAGGTCAACGCGCAGGGGGAAGTGACGCGCGGCTTCAGGGGAGTGACGCGCGGCTGATCTCACTTCCCCGGGCGCCGCTGAGGAGATCGGGCAGACTGGCCACGCTGCAGGAGCCTGGTAAGGTAAGTGGATTTTATTATTTAATTTTTATTAGCTTTAGGGGGCTCTACCTGGCTAACAGAGAGGGCAACTACCTGGCAATAGAGGGGCACTACCTGGCAACAGAGGGGGCACTACCTGGCAACAGAGGGGACATCTACTGGCAACAAAGGGGGCACTACCTGGCAACAGAGGGGGCACTACCTGGCAACAAAGGGGGCACTACCTGGCTAACAGATGGGGCACTACCTGGCTAACAGATGGGGGCACTACCTGGCAACAGAGGGGGCACTACCTGGCAACCGCGGGGGCACTACCTGGCCACCGCGGGGGCACTTCCTGGCTAACAGATGGGGGCACTACCTGGCTAACAGATGGGGGCAACTACCTGGCTAACAGATGGGGGCACTACCTGGCTAACAGATGGGGGCACTACCTGGCTAACAGATGGGGGCACTACCTGGCTAACAGATGGGGGCACTACCTGGCAACAGAGGGGCACTACCTGGCAACAGAGGGGGGCACTACCTGGCAAACAGATGGGGGCACTACCTGGCAAACAGATGGGGGCACTACCTGGCAAACAGATGGGGCACTACCTGGCAAACAGATGGGGGCACTACCTGGCAACAGAGGGGACATCTACCTGGCAAACAGATGGGGGCACCTACCTGGCTGACGATGGGGGCACCTACCTGGCTAACAATGGGGGGCACCTACCTGGCTAACAAAGGGGGCATCTACCTGGCTACAAATTTGGCTCTACCTGGTTACAGAGGGGCATCTACTATGGCTACAAGGGGGCATCTATGGGCCTGTAAGGGCACAAATTTGGTTATGGGGGGCTACTACCGGGCTATAAGGGCATCTACCTGGCTTTCTTCCAAGCCGTTATGCAGTTAGGTGGAGTGGGTGGGGGCTTTTTTTAAGGGGCGTGGCATACCAACAAGACGGGCGTGTCCATGCAAATTTTTGCCGCAGCGCGCTACGCGCGCCGCCCACTAAATTCTCCTGCTTTTTCATTTTCGAAAGTTGGCAACTATGGTCAAGAGGAAGGTGAACAGGACAGAGAACCTATAAAGGGCAGGAAGCTGCCGTGCGCGCCCTAGGAGGTCAGTTTCACGACAGGACCCCAGGAAGCAAGAGCAATAGGACAGGCAAGTACAACAAACAACACAGGCCACCGGGATCCCTGCACAGGGAGCCCCAGCAGAGACATGGCAGGCACGGACACGCCAACGGTCGAAGGCAGGGACAGCGTCGCGAACTGTGACAACGTTAATGCATACTTAAGCTAAGTCCACACCATATATAAAAAGGTTATATTAAGTGTTTATAAATATTAAAAAAAAATTGAAACCTCTTTATTCTCAATTATTATGCCAAAAAGTCTAAAGAAAAAAAATACACTCAGTTGGTATCACTGCATCCATAATGAGCGGAACTAAAATTATATAACAACATGGAAAATAAAACAAAGTCATAATATGGTGGTACAGGGACATGTTTTATTATTGTGCAAAAGTAGAAAAAAAATAAAAGTAGCAAGGTTATAATGCTGGAACAAAAAAACCCAAAACCAAGTATTAAAACACAAAGAAATTGTGCAAATGCTGTTTATATTCTATTCCGTGCAAAAAGAAAAACTTAAGTCAACTCTTTCAATATATGTCATGTTCCACAAAAATGTAGCTATTATAGCTATCTCAATGGATAAATAAAAAAGCTTAGGTTCTTGGAAGTCAGGATGAAAAACTGAAAAAAAATTGGCACATCTGAAACTAGGTCACATTCTCAAGTATAATTATATTATATGGAAATATGGTGTCATAAAACTCCCATAAAGAAACCATGCTTCAGTTGACATGATCTGCATTATCCCCTGCTCCCACATCTTCAGGTAATCTACACATAATACAGAATAACCAGGCCACATTATCACATTCATTTTCACTGCAAGAATCCAACAACCAAGTGTAATGTATTCATGGAATGAGCTGTGAGATAACATCTATAAATCTGTCAATAAATTATAACACAGGGCCATGAAAATGTGCAAAAAGATTCCTTAGTGTCAATCTAAAGCTCTTGTCTTAATGTACAAGATAATAGTGACTAAATGGATTATCATAAATTCTGTATTATTAGATAGTCATCAAAATGTCTAGGGAATTTATTTTCAATAGATATACAATATAGTTAGTATTACAATTTTACTTAAGGTGAACCTCTGCTTATAGGTAAACCTGTTAGGTGTGCAGAGGCGTAACTACAATTCATAGGGCAACAGCATATGACAATAAACTACACTAGCAGCATAAGCAGCAATAATTATGGTAAATATAATAGCGCCATAGAGTGGGGAAAATAAATATAAACTTTTCCCACCCACAAAGAATGGAGAGGTCTGTTATTTTTGATTGTATGATTTTTAAATAATTAATTTGCATTTTACTGCATGAAATAAGTATTGGATACAATAGAAAAACAGAACTTAATATTTGCTAGACAAACCTTTGCAATTACAGAGGTCAGATGTTTCCTGTAGTTCTTGACCGAGTTTGCACACACTGCAGTAAGGATTTTGGCCCTTCTCTCGATACAGCTCTTCTCCAGATCTTTCAGGTTTCAGGGCTGTCGCTGGGCTACATTGAGTTTCAGCTCCCTCCAAAGATTTTCGATTGGGTTCAGGTCTTTAGAATGGCTAGACCGCTCCAGGACCTTGAAATGATTCTCATGGATCCAATCCTTAGTTGCCCTGGCTGTGTGTTTCGGGTCATTGTCATGCTGAAAGACCCAGCTACGACCCATCTTCAATACTCTTACAGAGGGTTGGAGATTGTTGGCCAAAAACTAATGATACATGGCCCCATCCATACTCCCTTCAATAAGGTACAGTTTTCTTGTCCCCTTTAAAGAAAAGCACCTTCAAAATATGAGGTTGGGTCACAGTGTTCTTGGGGTTATATCTTTCTTCTTCCTCCTGACACGGTGAGTAGAGTTGATACCGAAAAGTTATATTTTGGTCTCATCTGACCACATGACCTTCTCCCTTGCCTCCTCTGGATCATCCAGATAGTCATTGGTGATGATGGTGTAGTATGTTGCTAATGGTAATCTTTGAGACTGTGGTCCCAGGTCTATTCAGGTCATTGACCAGGTCCTCCCATGTAGTTCTGGGCTGATTCCGAACCTTTCTCAGACTCATCCTTACCCCATGAGGCAAGATCTTGCATGGAGCCCTAGACCAAGGAAGATTGACAGTCATCTTGTGTTTCTTCCATTTTCCAATAATTGTACCAACAGTTGTTGCCTTCTCACCAAGCTGCTTGCCTGTTGTCTTATAGCCCATTCCAGCCTTGTGCGGGTCTACAATTTTTTCCCTGGTGTCCTTAGACAGCTATTTGTTCTTTGCCATGGTGGAGAGGTTGGAGTGTGAATAAATGAGTGCAGAGTAGGAGGGCTTCTTAAAGAAAACCTAAGGGTATGTTCACATGGCTTATTTTGGGGCACATTTTGCCGCATATTGCGCTTAATGTGTGGCTAAATGCGCCCCGCAATTACAGTTATCCATAGCTCTCATAGAGAACTATGGATTACTCCTCCTCCCCCCACGTGTACAATACGATTGTATTGTACGCATGGGGAGACAAGTGACATGTTAACAATGCATGAACAGAAGTGTTGTGTCACCAGACTGGTAAGTAAATGCACTAAAATTCCATTATCAGTTCTAACCCTAACTTAGTGTTAGGCTCAATTTTTTTTTTTTTGAGGGGGGGGAGGGGCGATTTTCGAGAAAAGCCAGTTTGAGTCAGCTTGAAGCCCTTGGATTCAGGTCAGATGTGATGCAACACTACTCTTTACATTTACTAATTGAAGTCATCATTTATTGGAATTGACCAATGTGAGATTATTAGTTCCTATTTCCTCCAGTCTGCAGGTGCTGCTAGAGTGGCCAATGCTAGCATGCACAGACAAGCTTGGTGTAGAGAGATGGAAATGTTTGCAGTGTTAGGGTTGATCTACTGTGAATCTTCAGATAAGAAAATATGATGCATACAATGTTGGATGTAAGTAAACACATTTGGTAATACTAAGTGCTTTGCCAGTCATTGCTTGTGTCCAAAACACACCTTGGGAGGTATAATGTTTGTCTGTGAGAGGAGTGCCATACCTGCTCTATTAAATCATTTAATAGCCGTGTACCAGTGCGAGTGCCAGTTCCGTACATTTCTGTCACACAGCTCAGTGCTTCGCTATTATGAGGATGACTGTGCTGCTATTGCTGTTATTGTTCAGCATTTTTCAAGGTTAGTATGTATAGCTCACACTTACAGTCTTTAATTGATTTTATATGTATCTAGATCCGTCATTATTATCTATTTTAAAGTGCCAGGTGGCTGTACATACGAAGTGGGTAACATACATAACATAGGTCTAAACAAAGTACAATGATTCCATAGAACTGTGGGGTATCCCGAAACCTGGTCAGGGGCAAAGGTGAGACCTCAAAGTGTCATAAAACAACAGAAGAAGACATACAAGGCACAGGCAGCGGGTGTCTGGTTGCAGATATTATGTTGATATTTGGTAGCTTCTGGTCTGGGGTTTCTAAAATGATCGGTCACTTTAGTAGAGACAACAAATTGATTTCAGCCTACCCAAAGTTGGTTGGCATGGGGACAAGCAAAGCAGACAATAAAACTCAGACAGGACAGCTATTATAAATTGACTTATCCTCTTCTACATCAGGTTCTTTGAGGCAAGAATGTGAATCGGAGAACACTGGAAGTGAAAGAATTTAAAGGGGTTATTCATTACTTTGGAAAAGCCTCCTTAGGTTGGAAGGGATTAAAAATAGAAAAAAAAACAATTTTAATTAGAAAATGGGCCTTTATGGTGGTTTTCTTACCTTACTTTTTTTTTTTTTTTTTTTTACTGTAAACCCTCTGCAGTGTTGCTATGGGTAGTAATAAAGGGAAAGTTCATATTTTTAAATACCAGGTCCTTGATCCCATATCAGCTTGTCCACAGCTAAATCGTTTTTACCTTTTTTACATGCCCAGTCTGTCAATCACTAGCTTCCCCTTTACTATGTGCTGCATTGTTATAGGATACTTCTGGGTTTGCACAAATTAAAACAATGTCTTGTAAGGTGTGAGGTGATAAGGACTTAGCATTTCTTCCATGGAAACCAGCGTCCACATAACATTATTTTGGAGCATCAGTGTCAATTCTGGCATTTCACTGGAGCTGAGACACCATTTAAAGGTTAGGACAAGGCCTTTTTCTAAGGAGGGTTCACCAGCAATAAATTAATCACAGGTTGTCCTGCTTGGACTCACAGCAATCAGCTGTACATGCATCAATCTGGAAGGAAGTGTTCTGATACCCAACAGCGCCCCTGCAGGGGAAAGAGAGCATTACACTTTCTCAGCGAAGTCAGTAAACTATTCCTGTAATACATGGATGTCTGTGTTCTCCTGGGTGAGATATTGCCTTTGTAGCTGCCTTCCCCTCTGGCTAATATATGAAGGTTTTCAACAAGAGACCCTGTTTATTCAGAATTTACTAACAGGGTCATTTGAAATGGGTTTTCTAAACCAGACACACTCTTTAATATTAATAGCTTAATGTTTCTTTTTTACTTCTAGCCTTGCTGAATTGTAGACACAATGAATTATCTAGCACACAAGTTATTACTTCTATCTAGATATGCATTTTAATTTATGAACCATAATCAATATACTGTAAATGGGAAACATTAGGACAATAATTTCACCATTTTTTGTCATTAGTTCTTCTCCTCGCCATCAATCTCTTCTGCTCCGTTGTTATTTCTTCCTAACAATGTGACCCTGCCTGAAAATGCCCCTCGAAGCACGCTGGTGGCCTGGATAAGTGCAACTGCTGCACAGTTTGATACAATAGTCGGAGCACCTTTTATAGTGAACTCGAACCCAGTGACACACCCATTCACCATTATTCCAAAAGCTGCCAATAACTGGGAGGTATGAACATCTCTCTGCCATTCTCTTTACTTGTGCTTTCAGGTCCCAAATTATCTGTGCTGAATAATTTCTAGTAGTATAATGTTGTACCGTGTTAGCCATAGAAAGTAGTAGAAGAGTGAAGAAATCAGGCGATACCTTTTAGAGGCTAACTGATTATATTTGATGGTGAGCTTTCGAGAGTACTAGCTCCCTTCTTCAGACATGATGTTATACAAGAAACTGAAAAGTCTGTGAATTTTCAGTTTCTTGTATAACATCATGTCTGAAGAAGGGAGCTAGTACTCTCGAAAGCTCACCATCAAATATAATCAGTTAGCCTCTAAAAGGTATCGCCTGATTTCTTCACTCTTCTACTGAATAATTTCAAAATACAACTGCGGAGGGTAGCTTGATAAATTATAACATTCTGAAAGTCACCACTGCGAAGAACTTAGTGCATATAAATTTAAAAAGCTAACATTGCACAACTTGGCAGTATATGAAGGCCAACACTGCCCAGGACTGCCCCCTGACTGCTCGGGACTACCCTCTGACTGCCTTGGAACACCCCGTGACTGACTGCGAAAGTTCCATAACTTAGCCACCCATTTTGGGGGGAGGTTTACATAAGCCCTTCCCCCTTTTTCAGGTCGATGCAGGCCGCCAAAAAATCCTTTGTTGTGCCACATATTGTGCAGTAATGATCTAGATGCAGTGAGCTCCCCTTTAGGGCTTATTGGCACAGCAGGGTTTTCAGTCGGTATTACAGATGGTTTTCTGAATTGAAAAACATCTGTAAACCGACTGTCAACCTTTTACATTGATTTCAATAGAAAATCTGTGCAGTAGTTCACACTGCATGGATTTTCCGCTGAGCGTTTTGTTCATCGCCGGCGTTGCTACAAACTTAGAACATGTTCATTCTTCTGGCAGAACATGAACATGTAAATGAGAATTGAGACAGCTTGAATCCGCAGTCACTGCCAAAAGCCGCCCCCCTCAATGCTAAAAAAAGACAAAACACGACCGCTATTTTGTCTTTGCCGTGTGAATGCACCCTTAGTGGTGGCTACCAGCGGGGTCATCTTATACATTAAACAGTGTTTAAGCCACCCACGAACTTACAATGTGGTCTCAGGTCGGGTGGTCCTACGCTATCTTTACCTCTCAATAGAGCCAAATTCAGGCCACTCATTGGGTCAACCGACCTCCATTATCCAGAGAGAAAGAAATAAAAAAACACACCAACCCTACAAGCTGCACTCTTATAACCTGAATTTGGCTCTATTGAGAGGCAAAGATAGCGTAGGACCACCCGACCTGAGACCACGTTGTAAGTTTGTGGGTGGCTTAAACACTTTTTGATCAAAAACATGTGAACTAAGAGTCTCAAAGTTGTTTCATCTTATACATTAGGCACACTAAGGAGTTGCTCGATGGCCCCAAAAGCATATGGGGCTCAGATAGTAAATGTATGTTTTAAAGGAATCTAAGGCACATACCTTGGGCCAGCGCTGCTTATTTAACTGTTTGTATACTCGTAGGACATGTAAACAGTTAAAAACCATGGTGGAGCAGTGAGCCATCAGCTCCCTTCTTTGCCAAACAGTGGTGTAAGCTGCAGGCTGCCTACAAAACATCAACAGGGTGTCCTGGAATAGGCAGCGTGATGATATGGATATGTTTCGGGATGACTAGAGTCATGACCTGGAGTGACGTCATGTATTTGGGCAGGGCCTCTGCACTGCTATGCCCAGAGGACCATAATGGTGTTAGGATAGCACTTGCTATAGGTGGCAGCTATGTTAGTGTTAGAGTATGTTCACATGGTGGAATATAATTAGAGATGGGTGAATCGATTCTAACAAAGTGGAATTCGTTTAGAATTTCAGGAAAACTTTGATTCTGAACGAAGTCGAAGTTTGGGGTGATTCGGGGGAACGAAGCAAGTTTTTAATTGATAAAATCGCCACGAGCACATGACGTGACATGAGGCAAAGAACTCTGGGAGGAAGAAGGGCATAGCCTGCATGACATGTGCAGAGATGAAGCCAATCAGAGACCGGCGGGATTCTGTGACGTCACCGCACTATATATGTCTGGACGCATCGCTGGCTGCTCACACTCCTCTCTGTGCCGTGCTGCATATGCTGCTGCAGAGATCTCACACAAAATAAATTAGTTTTTAACAGCAATTTTTTTGGAGGGTGTCACAGCTTTTATCAGAGACTGCTCCTCTTCCTTTTCTAATTTTGATTCAGTTTGTGGGGTATTGTAATTGAAGTCCAGTGTGGGTCCAATTCTGCTCCATATACATTGTAATGCTATCTGGTCAGTTTTGGAGCACATTGAATATCCAAAGGTGTTTTAAGCCTGTTTTTGCTTTTGTTTTTAGTAAAAAAACGGGCGTTTTTACAAGCCACATAACCAGTTAATTATTGCTGCTGATTTTCTGTAGCGCAATTTATATCCGAGGGTTAATTAAGTGTGTTTGTGCTATTGTTGTCAGTAAAAGAAACGTTGTTTTTAAACGCCAAAGACGAGGAAATTTTTCCTGGTGATTTCTGTAGCATAATTTATATCCGAGGGTTAATTAAACGTGTTTTCTGATTTTGTAGTCAGTAAAATACACGGCGTTTTTACAAGCCACACACCAGTTAATTTTTTGCTGCTGATTTCTGTAGCGAAATTTATATCCAAGGGTTAATTAAGCGTATTTGTGCTTTTGTAGTCAGTAAAAGAAACAGCGTTTTTACAAGTGTGTTGACCAGCAACCAAAGGGTTCTTGATTGGTTGACTAGGTCATCCACTTCCTCCCAGATGACATCTGGCAACCCCAGCCAAGAGTCGGTGGGAATGTCAGACACAACCCTTAGTTGACATGGCCCGGGAGCGGGTCAGCGACCCTCACCTGTCCTCAACCCGTTTCTGTCCCATCTGGTTCCCTCAGCCAGAGATCTACTATGTGGTCTGGGCTCAGCGCCACTATACAGCGAGGATGAACAATTTAGGACAGTCAGCAAACTACTTGGCAGCGAAGAAATGAGGCCGATAAACCCCTGCTTCTTGCAGTAGGCGGCAAAGTATGGA
The DNA here is from genome assembly GCA_025379985.1 of Phyllomedusa bahiana. Classification (NCBI taxonomy): domain Eukaryota; kingdom Metazoa; phylum Chordata; class Amphibia; order Anura; family Hylidae; genus Phyllomedusa; species Phyllomedusa bahiana. The sequence continues at coordinate 126,972 of JAODAL010007008.1, forward strand.
TGTGGAGAGTGGCATGGGAGTCATTTTGTGAGAGGTCAGCCTCTGCATACCAAGACCATTGAGGAGACAGCATGAAATCCAACAATAATCGATGATGATGTAGCCGACCCGCACTTGGAGCCGGGTGAAGCAAGGGCTTCTCATCGTCAGGAGAAGAGGGCGTCAGCTTGGGCGTAGGCAGCGTGCAGCCAGCAAGTGGGTAGTGTGGGCCGGAGTCACAGGATAGCGCAGTGTGAGGTCGGGAGCCAAATGGCCATGGGGTAGAAAACCCGCTTTGCAGGTCCAAGAAGGTAGCGGCAAAGGGGCTCAGCGAGGCAGCGGCAGTAGTAGTCACTCAGTGCGGAGGTTGGTGAAAAAACAGCTACTCGGACCCGGGGTGCCAGTTCTTTGCTAAGACACCGGAGGAGCCGAATATGGTATAAAGTAAATCTGTGGGTAGAAAGTGAAGCGTGGCCAGGGAGCTAACTTGGCACCCACGGCCTGCGTCAACACATGCAGTGTCACCATCCGGTGGCCTGCGAGAAACGAACCTCAGATGTGGTGGGCCATCCTGCTGCCGCAGCAACAGCGTCAGCAGCGCCCAGTGGCACGTATGCCATTTCAGCCAGTCAAGGCTCCACCACCTCTGCAGAAGGGAGCTGTTTCTCTTTGCCATCATCTCCCGGTCCAGATGCACCTGCTCCTCGCTACTCATGGCGCCAGCAGTTGTTCATCAAGGCGATTGCAAAGAGACAACAGTATGCTTCCAACCATCCTAAGGTGCAGAAGCTGATCGTGCTCCTGTCCAAGTTGTTGGTACTGCAGTCCCTCCCTTTCCAAATGGTGGACTCTGCACCATCGAGAGAACTAATGGCCTGTGCCGAGCCGAGGTGGAGAGTTCCAAGCTGTAATTTTTTTTCCAAAAAGGCAGTACCAGCCCTTCAGAAATATGTGGGCCAGTCCAGTAGGTGGGCCAGTCCTCGAGCTTATCGGTTTCTTCCAAGGTGCACGACAGCATGGACGTGTGGAGCTGTAACTACGGTCAAGGCCAGTACATGTCCTTTACGGCCCACTGGGTGAATGTGCTTCCTGCCCAGCCACACCAACAACTTGGACAGGAGACGGCGCTTTCTCCTCCATGTTGTCAAACTTCTGCTCCTGTGCCAATGTCCGCTTCCTCCTCCTCCATCACCACTATCTCAGCCTCCACAAGTACTGCTCCATCATACCACATGTGTAGGGCACAGCGGTGTCACGCAGTTCTGCACCTGGCTTGCCTCGACGTGCGAAGTCACACAGGGGAGGAACTGCTCCGCGTCATGCAGCAAGAAATCCATGTGTGGCTTTCTCCGTGCCAACTGCAAATTGGAACCATGGTGACGGACAATGGGAGGAACATGGTGTCCATTCTGCACCGAGGAGGGATGACCCATGCTCCCTGCATGGCGCACGTGTTCAATTCGGTTGTGAAAAGGTTCCTGAAGTCTTCCACCGATCTTCAGAAGATTCTGAAAATGGCCAGGAAACTGTGCATGCACTTCATCCATTCCTACAAAGCCAGGCACACCCTTCTCCAGTTGCAGCGACAGAACGGCCTCCCCCAAAACACTCTGATATGCGATGTTTCCACCCGTTGGAATTCCAGCCTGCACATGATAGAACGACTCTAAAAACAGAGAAAGGCCATTAACAATTTATCGATGAGCCAAGCGGACAGGAGTAATCCCCTGTGTAACTTTGATGTCAGCCAGTGGCAGCTGATGCGTGACACCTGCCATTTGCTGAGGCCGTTTGAGGAGGCGACGTTATTTGTCGCCAGGACTACGTGATGAATAACGTCATTCCACTGTTTCATGTCCTGGAACAGATGCTGAAAAATCTGTCTGGGCAGGGGACTGGAGATGTGGCGACTACATCTC